>BKCP01004306.1:329866-453838 GCA_008636005.1 Striga asiatica | reverse complement strand
GAATTTTTTTTTTTTTTTTTTGGAACTTTGAAATTGGTGAAACGCCTGATACATAAATTGTTTGTTGATCCCAAAATTTTTGAAATTTGGTAAAACCATTCCTTTTTGGTAGCCTTGAATTGTAACTTCTTGTGAATACCTGGACCAAACGCCGACCCTGACTGGGTGTAGCCATGCGAAGTGGTGGTCGAGCACGCACGACCATGCTGAGAGACGGGAGGCTTGCGCGCGGCCGACCGTTGACTCACATGCGAACTGCAGCCGCCATCACCGAACGCACAAACTCTCCAGGCCAGCGTGTGCGGCCAAGCCTCGACCTTACAGCTGGTCTCCGAGTAGGTGGGTACGCACGCGTCCCAGCGCCCCGCTTATGCAGCGCCAGCGAGCGTGCCGCCTCTTGGGTGACAGTACACTAACCCCGAACCTCCGATTCATTTCAATGATCGACCAGTTTTTGCTGAGCTATTTATGTTACCCCGAACATTGAATCGAGAGCCCCAAGTTCCACTAACATGTGCATAAATCCTTAATCGATGATTTCGGATTAAGGAGTGTAGTCGATGAGTCCCTATGCTTCACTTGAGAGTTTCTCGAGTCGGCAAATTGGGAATGTTGTGTTGCTTTGGGTCAAGCCTTATGTTTGTGCATAAAGGTTGCATTTGACTCGTGGAGTCGATATCATGAGAGTGTGAGCTTAATGGTGTCGCGCTTTATGTATGTGGTACCGTGTCGTTGTCTCTGATAGAGACACACGGCCGTGATGAAATCGTGAGCTAAGTTGTCAGTGTGACTCGGATACGAGACTGAAACTTGGCGTCACGTGTCCACCTTGATGGTGAGGTAGTTGGAGTACGCTGACAACACACCGAACGACCTGTTGAGGTCTTGTGTGCTGTTAGGTACGAAGCAAGTCGTTGATACTCATGAGTATCGACTAAACCGAACTGAGTCCCTTGCAAGAAGATGTATGTCTGAGCTCGGGCAGGACTGATCACCCTCCCAAGCAAGAAGGTGAACATATGAGCATAGGGCGAGTCGGATTGGTTCGTGTATGTGAGTACATGCCTTTCGAGTATAAGGCGATAGGACTCATGGGAACGGAATCGAGTTCCGGAGAGTGATGCCCGGACCTCGTGATTGGAAATTCCCGTTTTAGATGCGTGTTCTTTCGCATTTCCGAGGACGGAAATGTTTTAAGGAGGATAGATTGTAATGCCCCGTTTGATTATAGAATATTTGGGAATTTATTATTATTATTATTATTATTATTACTATTATTATTATTATTATTATTATAATGATTATTATTATTTACCTTTATTTGTTGTTATTATTATTGAATACTAAATATTATTAAATGCCTAAAATGATTTATCTGTCAATTTGCGATTAAAATATTTAATTGTCTAAATGATATTTATTATTTAATATTATGTGTGTATTTGTATTATTAATAATATTATTATTTTATAATTATGTGTATTATAAATATAAATAATATCTGTTTTATTTTTATCGTCAATCATATCGATCGGGAACTCTCGTTGTCGCGTTATATTTTGTTCGGCCGATTAAATTGGTTTCGACCCAATTTATATGATATATCTAACTCAAGAGTACCTAAGAGTTGCTAAATTGTCGGCCCAAACTAATAATAAGAAACCCATTTTCGGCCCATTTTTAATTGCCACCAAATCCCACTTTCAGTCTCTCTCATTTTGAGCAGAGAAGAACGAGTCGCAACTAACTTGAACTTCCCCTCTTTTCTCGGCCATCAATCCGCCACCAGCAGCGACCACGATGCCCGACCTGCTTGAAATCCGGCGAGCTCCCACATATCTCTCTTCCCTTCAAGCCCTATTTTTCCACCTATTTAAGGAACCCTCCAATTAGCCGCCACTCTCATTTTCTCCTTCAGTAAAAAGTTCACAGAGAATTCGCAGGGATGGCCCAATTGTACCAGCCATCCCTCACGGCAGAGCTTCGTTTTTTTTCGACAGCAAGGGCACCATGTTCCGGCGAGTCGATCACCACCAGCCCGACTACGAGCAGAACCAGCGAATTCGAGAGCCAGCCATTTCTGGCTACGAGGAGTCCGTGCGCGCCGACGACCTCCGAGACCTTTGAGCTCTGACCTCCGATCTCTAGACGGACAACTAACTTCTATCTCGAGCCGCAATTCCCCGAGCTCCTCCGCGACCTGAGTCCAATTTCCCGGCGAGAGCAGCCGAATCGGCCCAACGACAAGATTCCCGGCGACGCGAGGTAGTCGAACCGAGAACGAGCAGCAGCGGCACCCCGTCGGCCTTCTTCTAGGGCCCGAATAGCATCGGCAGCCCTTTCGGGTCTCGTGTGAGAATAGCGGCAGCCGTTCGAGGCTTTATCGAGCAACTGGAGACCTCGAATCAGCGGCAAGCCGGCTCCTTTTCAACGAACAGAAACGGCCCCTTCCGACGGGTTTCGTGGTCGACTCCAGGCAGCCATCTCCCCGTCGGCTTCTTTTCCGAGCACTGCCGACGCTGGGAGATCCTCCTCCCCCTCTCGTACAAATTCCAGCGACCTCCCTCGTGCAGCCCGTGAACGTGAACAGCCCGACGAAGAACGAATAGCCGCAGCCGAGAAACAGCGGCGTTCATGTGCGTGCAGCTGAGGCGAGTGAGGTCAATGTCTGGGAGCTTTGTGCTGAAATCCGATCCCAACGTCTTCGTGCTTATGGATTTGAAGAGTGGTAATCTCGAATTCCTTTTCCTCTTCGGGTGTTTAGATTCTTGATGTGAATTGTTGGGCAAAGATGCTTGAATGAGTTGGTGTTTGCCTTGGATTATTTGTTTTTGTGTTGGGCTGAGAGCATGCTAATATCTATGTTGCATGTATGTTAAATGTTTTGAGCAGAAACATGTACCGAGGTACTAATCTTCAGCCTTGGATTTCATGTGCTTGATTGGTTAAGGCTAGAGAAAAAGGGACTTGTGTATTGTTATGTTTTAGCTTTGTTTGGTGTAGTTGTAGTTTGAGCCTTGCTATGTGCTCTTATTTTTTTCCTAGTGTGGCTAAGCCATTTGAATGCCATTTATGTGCTTTAAGTTCAGATTTAGTTGCAGTTATTTAAAGCCTTCTTGAACTTTAGATTTGTTGAGAAAGAAAATGCATATATATTGAGTTAAGCCTGTTGATGTCCAGTTTTGGTTCAATTTCACTGAAGCTCCTGAATGCATTTTATGCCATGTTCATACTTGTTATTATGAGTGCTTAAGGTGCTAATTGCTTCCATGAAATTGAGTTTTAAGTATGATAAGAGTTTCTAGATTTTGCTAGCCAAAGAAGCTTCAATGTGTTGATCTTTTTAACTTGATTTTATCTATCTATTTGCTTTATTTTATTATTCGATCCCTTCTGTTTTAATATTTAATGGACTGATTGAGCGGAACCAAAGCCTTATATTAATCATTTAGAAACATGTTATACTTCATAGCATAATACGATGGTAGGTATACATGATGTTGACCTTCAGTATACAAAATATTGAAATCTTTCTTTTTAGACTTTCTACATTATCATTGTCATGTATCATATGTGTGAATGGGGATTCCATAAAATATTTTTCCAAGGAAATTAACTTACGATTGGTGCCACTTTTTTTTATCTTAATTTATTTCATTGCTGTTTGTGGAAATTGAAACCTCTTAGAACTGTAATTAGAGTTTAAGAAAGTCAAGAGCCATGTGTAGTATGTTTCTGGCCTTATTCTTTTGTGTTTATTTTCATGTTATTTGCCTTGGTTATAAGTGTTATCTTGAGGCTGTTACTACATGTTTGTTTTCTACCTAAGTTTTAGAGTTTAAGATCAGTCTTATTTGGCCTTATTTGAGTTAGAAAAGATGTGAGAAAATTTTCAAATAATTTTCTGAGTAGTGAGATAATTTATTGATGGTATTTATCTCATTAAATTTTAGGTGTTTGAGGAGTCGAGTCCTCGACCTACGTTTCTACTATTTGTGTGCTTTGTCTACCTCGTCAACCAGGTGGGTTTTATTTGAAAAGTTTCTATGCATTAATTAATTGTTATTGTTGTGGTATGATCAAAGTATGCATGTGAACCATGTAGCCTTCGATGTGAGCTATATTGGCCGTCGAACGGTTATCCCCGTAGCTATAGAACGTACCCGATGGGTGTCTCCTTTATTTATGTATGGCAGTCAGGGCGTGAGCCTTGGCTGGTGATCCTCGATGTAAGTCCGAAGGAATGTTTCCAGGCTTTCGGGGTGGATTTACTCCTACTGTCTGGGCATCGAATGTAAGGCCCGCGGGGGTTTTCGATACGTGTATCAGCAGTGGTCTATTGGTATAGGTGTGCACATGAGAGTTGACTCTGGGAAGGAGATGGGATATTAATTGATTTGTGTTCATACTGCGACCATACCTACTTATTTTATGAAATTGAATAATAATTATTGCATAGTGGTGAGCACCTCGATTTCCTATTGTGCTCATCCCCACCTGCTCTTCATTGATGCAGGTTAGTAATTGCGGGCACGACAGAGAGAAGCGAGTGGTGGTCATGTTATCGTTTATTTCCGCTGCTTAAATTGTTTATCATGATTTATGCATTCCTGATTTATGTTGAGTACTGGATTATCGATAGGGATTGTACTCCCTGGTATTTATGGATTTGATGAACCCAGTTTTGGGAATTGATGTCATTTATGAACCCGGTTTGGGAGTTGACTACTTATGATTATTGAACCCGGTTGGGTATTGACTATTTATGACTATTGAACCCGGTTGGGTGTCGACTATTTATGAATTTTGAACTTGTTGGGAATTGCATATGTGATATTGTTGGAATTGTTTTGAAAAATGAGTAGCGCCTCAAGTGTTTTGAAATAAATTTTGAAAAATTTATTCTGAATTTTGGCAAATAAAAGTGGGGCGTTACACTCTCATTGAAGAATGATGAACTATTGTTTCTTAAATCCAAAGTAAATGACTTGGAGGAGCAATTAAAATGCGAAGAAGTTACTGCAGTAGCAATGGCTAAGAGGCTGAAAATGAAGGAAGATGAACTTTTGTATCTTAAATCCAAAGTAAATGACTTGAAGGAGCAATTAAAATGCGAAGAAGTTACTGCAGTAGCAATGGCTGAGAGGCTGAAAATGAAGGAAGATGAACTTTTGTATCTTAAATCCAAACTAAATGACTTGGAGGAGCAAGTACAAGTATTGTCCAAGAGAAACATCTTCAGAAACCATATTTTGTGTGTGTCAGTTGTGTTATTTGTTGTTTTGCTTTTTTCCTTGGGTAAAGGAGAAAATGGTTGATTGATATTGTATTAGCTTTAAGTTTTTGTAACTTCATCTCGGTTATGTATTGGCAATGAACCATTTCTGATGCTGCCTTTTGTAAACTTTGCTGTTGTTATGGAATTTATTATTTTTGAATCAGCTTATGTTTTTTTGTAAGTTTATTTCAGTGTATGTGTATGCTGGTGCCATATATTGTATGTTAATATTGACAATGATCATTTTGGCTTATTTAGGTTAGGATTACAGTTACTTTATTTCACTTCACAACCATCTTATAAGCACAAATCTGTGTACAAGAATATTGAATACCAAACAACCTCAAATCCAAGGCAGTTCACAGTCTTGCTGCACGAAACAACCATCTTATAAGCAAAAATCTGTGTACAAGAACAAAAATGAAGACATGTTTACTAACAAAAGTCTCGCTGCCATCCTTAGACAATTCAAAGTCAAATCCAATCCAAATTTCACAACTAAAAAGATCAAATCCAATCCAAATTCAGAATTACATGGTTTACAACTGCATCTCCAATCCCACAACCAAAAACATGAAAAAACAAGGCAGTTCAAAACATACATCCCCAAAACCTAACAACAGTACATATCCATAACAACTAAGGTGAAAAGTTGCAAACACTCTCTTGGTTTCCCTGATCTCTTGGGAAATTCTTGGATGTTTGTTTCTTTTGTCCATGTGATGATCCAGGTCTTCTGTTAGGTACAAAGTTAACTCTACTTTGCCCTGGCATCTGATTAAGCAGTTGTGGAACAAATTAAGTAAATTTCTGAAAAATGCATAACAAATTGGCACAGGGAAAAATATGGTAAACAATGAAGCATACCCTTATATAAATGTCTCCTGTCTGCTCAGAGACTATCACACCATATCCTTTTTTTGCCTAAAGAATGAAAACACCAATAAGTTAACTAAACTGACATTTAGCTTTATGTAAGAAAATAAAGTTAGCTTTTTTACCATTGCTCTGTCTCTTGCCCTAATAGCTTCCACAGTTTGAGATGATTGTCCAACACTCCTGATCCTGGAACTCTTCCTTTTCTGTTGCATAGCAGCTGTGGCTGATCTTGTAGTTGGGGCTGTTCTGGCTGCTCTTGTGACTGTGGTTTCTCTTCTGGTTGTGGTTGCTCTTGTGGATGGGGCTTTTGTTGGGGTTTGTGTTTGTGGTGCTGCTTGTGTTTGTGGTACGTGTGGTGGTGCTATTGGGGCTGGTGTTGGGACTGGTGTTGGGTTTGTTGGTGGAGTAGGTGTTGGTGTTACAGGCCTATCTCTTGCAGAAGACTCCACATGTTGCTCCCTTGTCCTTGGTCTCCCCCTCTTTTTCTGCAATTTAACAATAAGGATATTAACATAATGCATCATAAATGTTCATAAATAAGCACTAACAATAAAACTCACTCTTGTTTGTGCAGGAGCAGCTTCATTGGGGCAAGTCCTGATGTTATGCCCAATTTTCTTGCATTTTTTACAAGTCATTTGTAGTCCAAATCTCCTCAGCTTAGTGTCACTCTTGGCCTCTTCTTCAGGTGCTCTTCTCCTTCTTATTCTAGGTCTACCAGACATCTTTTTAAATGGAGGTGGCTTGACAGTGGACCCAGATGCATCAGGCCACATTTTAGGTCCATTTAATGGTTCAAGAGAAAAGGAGTATGCTCTCAAATTTCTTTCTACACAGAAGTATGGGCTGACAAAATCCACTACATCCCTCTTCATGTAATGAATTGCAGAACAAGCATGGATACATGGTATACTAGATATATCCCAGCTTTTACAACTACATGTCATGCACTTCAAATCAACTACAAATTGATCATCTGATATGGCAACTTGAAATTTTTCACCCACTGCAGGTTTGGTGACACACAACCTACTACTCAACTTATTTTTCTCAATTTTTTTCCTTATCCTAGGACATATTGTGTCTTTTACTCCACTGGTCAACATTAGTTTGTGATGTTGCCTTTCCATTACATAAGATCTAATACTCTCAAGCATGTCAACGATAGGTTTTTTTCTTGCCTTCACTATGGTACTGTTGAAAGTTTCACACACATTATTAAGTATCATATCACATTTTAGATTCTCAAGGATAAAAGCTTTACAGAACCTGACATTTTCCAGCTTCATGAATTCCTCATAAGTCTCCTTATCCACTACCTTCATCCCTTCAAGTGTACCTTATAGGCTGCCTTGTATGTGATATGCACTACCCTCCAGAAACAACTTTTAAGTGCACTGCCTTTGTGAGATTTCTTCCAGTTCATGTACACATGCCGTGCACAGTTTCTATGTTCTGTATGTGGTGAAAGATCTCTTATAGCAGCAATGAGTCCCTACATAATGAGTTAAAGAAGAACATATATTAGAGACAAGCCAAACAAAGAAATATATATATAAAAAACATGCCTGTAATATGATTCAAAAACTAAACTTTTGCTGATCACTAATAAATGTCCATCCAAGTCCATCTGTTATCCCCAAATCTTGAAAAAGAATATCTAGAAACCATTTCCAATTGCTCTCATTCTCAGAATCCACAACTTCCCATGCCAAGGGAAATATCTGGTTGTTCCCATCCTTGCCAACAGCACACAATAAAACACCTCCTAAAAAGGTCTTCAAGAAACACCCATCAAAACCAATAATTGGCCTACAGCCTTGCAAGAAACCTTGTCTGAGTGCACTAAAACCAACATAAAAACCTTTGAATACACTTCCACTCTCCAAGAAGAGCTGAAATGTGCCATTTCTATCAACCCTTTGAAGCTCTGCAATGTACCTCCTAAGTTTTCCATAGTACTCCTCCTCTGTACCTCTAAGCAGTTCAAGAGCCCTAGTTTTTTCTTTATACAGTTTCCACCTAGAGGGTTTCACACCATATTTTTCACTGATAGAATCCTCTAAGTCAGATATTTTCATTTTAGGCTTCTTCCTAATCATAGGTAGATACTCCCCAGCAACCTATGAAGCAGTTGCTTGTTTAGTGTTCAAGTCCCTATGGCAGTTGTGGCTACTAACAAAGGTCTTGATAGCCACACTACCTTCACCTTTTATCAGACTAGCATAAAGCCTCCATGGACAACCCACTTTACACCTAGCTTCAACCTGACTTGAACTGCTTTTGGAGAAACTTATGTTGCAGCCATTATAGATTGCATAACTCTGAATTGCCTTCTTACATTGTCCAATGCTTTCAAACCTCATCCCAAGCTGAAATTGAAATGCCTGCAGATCTCCCTTACCATCATAAACAATTTTCTTTTTCTTAGGCCTTGTTTCATCATCATCATCACCAAAACCCTCATCACTAGATGAATCAGTCTTCACATTCCCTTCAGAATCTTCATATTCTGACTCAATATCTCTTGCAGGTATAATGTTGTCATCAGCCTCATGATGTGCAGATGGTTGTGCAAAGGAAATGTTTGCATCTCCATCATCTTGTGACTTTCTGGAGTTCAAAACTTCTCTCCTGGTCTCAAGATACTCCTCATCATCTGTCGCTAAATCTTCCTCAGAAAAACCATCATCACTTGAAGATTCTCCAAATGGTTCATAGTCCTCATCCTCACTTTCATCTAAAGCAAACTCAACCAGCTTGTCACTAGTATCCTTTGCTTGGTCTACCTCAGCAACTTCAGATAACCTATTCCTAGATTCATTTTCTTGTTGACACACAGCAACCCCACACAGTTTCTTTAAATGTTCAGTTTGCACATATATTTCAACATATCTTTTGTTTCCCTGCATTTGACCCAAACAGTCCAGAACACCAGCATCATCTGTTATATCTTTAAATTCACAAGTTGTTCGATGCTTATAACATATTCTACCCCAGTTTTCATATCCCTACTTCTTTATTTCATCTTCAATGTCAAAATAACCTAGCCTATCTGCATCCAACCCAGTAACCGTGGCAACACAATCAGTATAATACGCCTCATACCCATCGATAGTCGCAAATCTACCCTTGTGATTGATAAATAATAGAAAGAAATCGCTGTAAAATGGAAAAATTAGAAAAGATTAACAAATCGAACCATAAAAAATATAAAATCAAATCAAACATTTCAAGTGAGAAAGGGCAGTTACCTTGCAACCATGACGCCAAATCGATGATATGAAAGACACACCCTCTGAATTTTGGAGCAAATCGATGATATGGAAGACACATCCTCTGATTTTCGAAGCAAATCGATGACCTAGGGTTTTCAACATGTAAAATCGGGAAAATCGATTTTGGGAATGAAGATTTTGGGCAAAAATTGGAGCAGGTTCGGCTTTTATAGTACCCGACCCTGCCACCTGGGTGCTGACTAAGATGTCCGTTTGGTGTGTCCGTCAGTTTTGAAAGCCATGTAGGATTTCCATTAACGGTAGACCAAACCATGTATCGAGTTGCCAAAAATGTAAAGGTCATGTATTTATTTGCTAAGGACTAAATGTGGTGATTAAATGGCCAAACACGTAAAGGTCGTGTATTTTCCCGCGATTAAGCCTAAATGAAATGAGTTGCATATTTATAGTATCCTTAAATTCAGCATTGTTCATGCATTTTTCATTATGTTTCGTCGTAATAGCTCTAAAAGACAGGTCGGAGCCGCTCTGATAGACATTAAATGCAATTTGAGGTATCTTCAATGATTACCTGTCAGGCATTAAATGCACACATGTGGGGCATTTAATGCTGACAGACCTTTTGGCCAGGCTAGACAAGTTAGGGTTGTTGATACTAAATTTTGGCCTAGCCTATTAAAATATTACACGTGGATATGTATTATATCAATTATTTTATTTTTGGAATATTTTTGGGCCTTAAATAATACTGCTTGTGATAATATCGGGCCCATTAAACATATATATAAATACCCCAATGATGGACATCATCGAGATAAGTCTGAGGGGACTATTTCATTTTTCTCTCTTATCTGTTACAGGGGGCTTCCTAATCTCTGTACTTTCTTCAACAAGAAATACAGCAAAATTCACTCAAAATTCATCAAAAATTATATCAACAAATATACAGCAAATCCAACATATACAGTGTACTCTGAACCCACCATGTTGATCAATTTTCGAGTATCAACAGTTTGGCGCTAGAAGGAGGGCCCCGTAAATTATTCGGGTTAATCTTCGCCGCAAAAAATGGCGACATATCAACCGAAAACAAGACTACACCACGTTAGTCTTCTTCTTCCCTTCATTACCAAAAACAGAAAAAATATGAAGCAGCAAAAGTACAAAATTAGTTTGCTGTGAACAATCCTTTTCTTTTTACTTCCTTTCTGCAAATCTATGCCAGTATCCAGAAATATCTCAAATCCAAGGAAAGTGAAAACGCAAAGAAAGAATCACTTTCCTGTAAACAAAAAGAAAAAAAGAATTCTGCAAGAATATGAAAGTTGCAGAGGATGAATAACGGAAAGAAGAAAACCAGAAAAGAAAGAAAACAGACAAGAAGAAGAAAAAGTTATCAGTCAAAGAGATTGGTATCACCGCTTGTACATGGCCGGTGACCCTCACCGACAGAGAATAGTCAACATTTTTGAAGCTGCCATAATACACGTGGACGTTGCCGCCCAGTATTGCGGGCCCATTTCATCTTTATCGGAGAAACCGACCTCGTCTCGCCGAGACCCGACTTATTCACAACCGAGGTGGCAAATAATTTTGATGAGATAGAGGACGAAGTCGCAAAGACCGATTCAAAATCACGGCCATGGCCGGTCGCCATCTCTAAGCCATAACTGACATCGCCTCCGCAAAGTCGTAGTCGGGAATTTCCAATTTGTCACGACCGATCACAGCAGCCACCATAGCCGACCTTGGCACTTTGGAACCCGACCTGGTAAGTCAACGGACCGACCTCACTTTAACAGAAATACCGAAGTCGGTAAGTCGTCAAGCTCGATCTCAAGTCCCGACATCTCCGACTTTAATTGTCGGGACTCGCCGACTTCAATTATCGGCACCAACCGACTTCAATTATCGGTACCGGCCGACTTAATCTATAGCCGGTCCGAGTTCGGATTTCCAAAGCGCAACCGACCTCCGAAATAATGTCTACGGGCCAACTTCTGTAATGTCGAGCCCGACCTTCGAAACACGACTGGGGCCCGATAGCCCAAACCGACTTCGGTACCTCTAACCTCATTGTCGGGAATTACCGACTTCAACACAAATCACCGGCATCGACTTCATCCTAAGCTCGTCCGAACCAACTTCAAAATAAAGTGATATCCGACTTCAATTTTTTCGGACTGACTTTGGTTTATATGACTTCCAAGTCACCCGCCGCGACAAAATTGTGTCTATAATCGTCAATTCGAACCGATCTGTACGACACGACAGATCCACCTTCGACACTTCCGGTCAATTTCACGTCACAACCGTCGGACTCTCATATCGCAGCCGGACCACTAATCTCCATCTCTAGTACCGAAAATCCTCGATGACAAAAAAAAAATATAAAAGTTGTTCGACGGAATCGTTGCATCCAAGGCCGTCTTTTGAACAATTGCCGAATCGACGAGTTGTATTCTCGCCGGCGATTTTGTACAAAAAGAAAGAAAGAGAAATGAAATCAAATCAAAGAAGAAAATGAGAAAGAGATGTTGAGCACATATCCGGATAAGGATTTTCAACAAAGGAAAAAGTACCTACCCCACGTGTTGAACTTTCGGGTCTAATGAAAAAGCAAGTGTGGGCTGGTGGAGTGTATTGGGTCGTGGGTACAAATGTGATGAATAATGATTGGGCCAGTGTGTATGTGAATTCCATGACTAGTGGACAATTAAATTTTTGGGGCCGGGGAATTTATTAAACCGACGATAGCCGGGGCCGGATCAACTTATCTATGACGAAGTCGAACTCATTTATCAATCCGAATTTATTTATCGACGCCGGAGCCGACTTCATTTATCTACGCTAAAGCCGAAGTCACTTGTCTATTTGTGACGCCGATATATTGTGCTCGCCGTGAGCCACGACTCCGGCTGAGCTGACGTCCTATTATTGCTCGCCGTGGGCCACGACTTCGGCCGAGCCGACGCCCTATTATTGCTCGCCGTGAGCCTTGACTCCGGCAGAGCTGATATTTTCATTTTCTCGCCGATTGAGTCTCGACTCCGGCTGAGTTGACGCATATATTACCTCGTCGTTGAGCTCTTGCTCCGACTGAGAGGGCTTCTATATTTGCTCGCCGTTGAGCCTCGACTCCGGCTGAGCTGACATTTATATTTGCTCGCCGTTGAGCCTCGACTCCGGCTGAGCTGACATTTATATTTGCTCGCCGTTGAGCCTCGACTCCGGCTGAGCTAATGCATATATTACCTCACCGTTGAGCCTCTGCTCTGGCTGCGCCCACACTGGTTAGGCAAAATCAATAACACCTTTCCGGCTGGGCAACATTAAAATACGTCGGCACAAACAAAAGTCGAATCTCAAAATATAATTCGGCTAGCCGACTCTTAGAATATTTTAGTCGGAAATAAAAATTGCCGACGTTCCTTTAAAAATTCAGCGAGTGAAATAAATGTTGAATATTTTAGTCGAAAATAAAAATTGCCGACGTTCCTTTAAAAATTCAGCGAGTGAAATAAATGCTGAATATTTTAGTCGGAAATAAAAATTGCCGACGTTCCTTTAAAAATTCAGCGAGTAAAATAAATGCTGAATATTTTAGTCGGAAATAAAAATTGCCGACGTTCCTTTAAAAATTCAGCGAGTAAAATAAAATGCTGAATATTTTAGTCGGAAACAAAAGATACCGACATAATATTTCGGTAAGGCAGAGCACCTACCTACAGACAAAGTCAGACTCGACAAAATATCGAGGTAACATTATTTTTCGTGTGTTAATCATTTATTGCACGAAATCATCATATATTCACACATTCATACATTCATACGCGCGTCATACATGCATCTTGACATGAACATAAAAAGTCAAGCAAAAAATTAAAACCCACACTGGTTAGGCAAAGTCAATAAGACCTTTCCGGCTGGGAAAAATATAAAAAGAAAATTTTATACCGAGTTCTTTAGCTCGGTAAAATAAAATAAAAATAAAAATAATTCGGCTAACCGACGTTGGTACAGTAAAAAAGCCGAATTTCAAAAAATTATTCGGCTAACCGATGTCGGCACAATAAAAAAGCTGAATCTAAATGAAAAAATAATAAGAAAATCTTTTCCAGACCCTGAAGTTGGTTTGGCAAGGCTAACGCCTTACATATTATATTAAGATCGGGAACACACTGCCCGACCGAGAAATAATGAAATAAAAATAAAAAACCGAAGGCCGGATACCAAATTATCCGATCAGGTCCATATAAAGAAAAACAAACACAAATCAAACAAAAAATCGCGTCGTCTCAATAACGACAGAATCGCGAGTCCGGTAACAATTCCGGGGGCCCGAATGCCCACATAATTCCATATCATTATTACCACATCAAATGCTTCGCGTTCCACGCAAAAAACGCGAAAGACGGGTACCAAAATTGCCCGACTAGGCCATCCAGGCCCCATTCAAAATTCCAAGAAAAATCGACTATCCACGTCATTGGCTCCACGGGTCCCAAAGTACCCGGCCAACATTGATTACGGCCAAAATTGATAATACACGCGACTTCAGAACAGTTTTATTCAAAACATGCCCTAAAGTCGGGGGCTTACTGTTGATACTAAATTTTGGCCTAGCCTATTAAAATATTACACGTGGATATGTATTATATCAATTATTTTATTTTTGGAATATTTTTGGGCCTTAAATAATACTGCTTGTGATAATATCGGGCCCATTAAACATATATATAAATACCCCAATGATGGACATCATCGAGATAAGTCTGAGGGGACTATTTCATTTTTCTCTCTTATCTGTTACAGGGGGCTTCCTAATCTCTGTACTTTCTTCAACAAGAAATACAGCAAAATTCACTCAAAATTCATCAAAAATTATATCAACATATATACAGCAAATCCAACATACACAGTGTACTCTGAACCCCCCATGTTGATCAATTTTCGAGTATCAACAAGGGTAATAAACTAGGGTGGCGCGTCCCATCGGCAATCATTAGCCGACAAGTAGCAATATTATATCATTTTTAGGCCATTGATTCGTACTGAAGTCGACCTTAGGGTATGTTCAAGTCGGACTTTTGCGCATACTTCATCTCTTGGCCTCGGATAGCACTTCCTTCTGCTCGGTGTCAACAGAGGTTGGCATCGTCGCCTAACTTCCCAAGACGCCGGCCTTGGGGGTTGATCCGTTCATCGTTTCGTCGATTTGGTATCTTAACCAGCTCGGCACTTCGTGATTACTTGTACTCCGATCCGAGCCTTCAGGTCATATTCATCTGGTTCATCATCTTTATACCGGGGATCTTTTATCAGCACAACTCAGATATCAACAACACTTACCAAATCACTCTACATTCAATAATTATTTTTGCAAATTCACAATCAGTAAAATTAATAGAGTATATTAAAATAATGTACCTGAACATATGTTGGCAAAAATTGGACATGAGAATGGCAGCCACGCAGGATCTCCATATAGCAATCAACGAGTTGAGAAAATCCAACTCGTTCCCGAACAAAAGTGCGGATATCGATTTCACTCGGATCAAAATTTGGTTATTGCTCCACACACTTTTGCTACACCAAAATTTGTAATTTTAATTAGTATAATATAACAAAAAAAAAAATAATCCATAAATTACAAAAATAAAATTGCTAGTTTAATTACCCCATCATCACTCAAGCTCACCAACTGCAATTTTTTTTCTTTCCTCATCCTCTTCGGACCGGATGACGGAGGGGTCATAAAATTAGTCAGCTTCATCTTTTTCTTCCTGCTTACCCTCTCCCGCACCTTCTTCACCATTGAAGAGGGCTGTTGTTTCTCCTCTGGTTGTCGGCGCGAGCTCTGAGAACTGTGCTCAGAGTTCGGATCATCCGACAACCCTTTTGAATCCATCCCTCCCATCAAACTAGTAGATTCTTCCCTCAAAGCAGCTGACTTGACTACCAGGTCTACGAGTCGATCCAAATCTGCAAACTCATTCACAATAGCTTCTTTCTCAACCACCATCAGAGACCATCCTTCCGCATTTTTTTTTCTCGTTCTCCTTTTCCTCCTCCTCCTCCTCCTCCTCTTTTTCCTCATCTTTTTCCTCAGTCAGACAAAAACCATCAGCAGCCTCATCTTTCTCACTTCTTTCCTCCTTTTCTTTTTCTTCATTCTTTCTTTCTCTCCACTCGGACTCCAACAATTGAATTCTTTCTCTAAGTTCATCGTTCTCAAGACAAACCATGCAAACAACCGGTTCTCAAACATTCCTTGTACATGAAATAAAAAAAAATTAAAGGAAAACATAAATTAAAGATACTTGTACCTATGAAAATATATTAATGTTAAAACATAAATTCTCGATAAAAATTAAAGGAAAACCTGGTTTCCACAAACGTGCGCTCCTCCAAAACAGGCGACATTGAATACACTTGGAAAGAAAATCACAATAATATAAGTAGAATATCGATTAACCAAAAAATAGAAAGAAGAAGAAGAAAACACATAATACTATAAAATTATATAAATTACCTTCACATAATACTATAAAATTATATATTACCTTATATCTCATTATTTTCTTCAGAGATTGTAAAGATCCTACCAATGTAGACGGCAACATGCTCCCCGTCCATCGAAATAGACGGGGAATCACCTCGAGCGTCGACGGCTTGCCCAAAGAAGCGGCACGCTCGTAGAACCAAGACTACACATACACATGATTTCAAAATTACACAATTTGACAATTTAATATTATTGTATTAGGACATTGAAACAAATATATACGTACTATCAATCCAATTGCACATCCATCGAAGTAGGATCTGTCACTCGATTAGGTATGCGAACTAGCCTGCCAACCAAGAATTTGTGAGTAGAATATCCCCATGCGTACTCACAAATTCGACCGACATCCTCCACGTACGAATAAACAAACCTCGGAATTGAATAACTTGAAACCAGGAACAAAATACAAGTAAACACAAGAAAACTATACATTCGGATGAAGTCGTCAACACGACCTTCATCCAGAGCATAGTTACCTAACAATTCTACGACATTCTTTCTTGTCAAAAGTTTTTTATCTACTTGACCCCAAGCATCGAACAAGGCTTTCGACTCTACACTAAGGTCTAAGCCTACGCTTAAACCGCCCTGTCTTAGCCACATTGTCATACAAAACTTGGCTGGGTCAAAATTTAAAAAGAAATTATCACGAACAACAAAGGCATTTAGGTCTGCCCTGTATATGCTAACTAGTGCCTCAATTCTACTATGTAAAATGGCTAAATCAGGCATGTACACAAAAAAAAATAAAATGGGCTCTTTTTCAAGAGCCTGCTTGAGCTTGTCAGAGAACACAACAACCGCCCTGTCCATCACATCTTTAAAGTATGAAGGGACACATCTACATCTTAGTCCTGTGTCCTATTACAAACAAATAAAAGAAAGTGAATTTGCAAACATAAGAAACAGATACAAACAACGATAGCTCAGCCCATTTCAACAATAACAACACCTCATTCATGGCATATTCATACAAAGATTCATGGCATATTCATACAAATGCCCAAATTGATATAAAACAGCAGCAGCAATTGCCCACTCCATTTCTTTAGGCCATTTCAACAATAAAGAACCAAACAGCAGCACCAACAAGAAATTGCGAGTCAAATTCAACAGCTAATTGATATAAAACAACAACAACAACAACAACAACAACAACAACAACAACAACAACAACAACAACAACAATTGCCCACTCCATTTCCTCATGCCATTTCAACAATAAAGAACCAAACAACAGCATCAAACAAGCAATTCCGAGTCAAATTCANTCACAAAGCTGGCATACCAAAATAAAAACATCAAATTCATTTCACAAAGCCCTATTTAATAAAGAACCCCAATTTGAAAGCATACCAAAATAAAAAAATTATGAACCCCAGACATGCAAACAACCCTAATTTATCAATAAAGCCCCAAATTCGAAGTGCATTAGCATTAACAAAATCCCAAATTTTGAAAAATTTTGAATTCAAGAAAAAAATCCCCAAAATTTTGAGTTGAATAGAATCAAATATTTTGTAAAAAAATCTCACCTTGCTTACAGTTTTGGACGAGGACGGTTTGTGAGATGTGGATTTCTTTTTCGACCCCGCCATTGTCGAATGTGGATGGTTTTGGCCGGAGATGGAGCGCTTCCCGGAGAGATGGTCGGCGAAGGGAAGGGGAATCGTGTTCAAAGATGGGCGATGCACGAAGAGTGCGATGATCGCGATGCACGAGGAGAGAGATAGATGATCGGCGATGCACGAAGAGAGAGAGAGAGAGAGATGATCGACAGAGAGATGCAAAGAGAGAGAGAGAGAGAGAGAGAGTTGAGACGACGAATAGAGAGAGAGAGAGAGAAAGAGATAGAGAGAGAGATGATCGGCGATGCACAAAGAGAGAGAGAGAGAGAGAGAGAGGAAAGAGACTAATTTTATTATCAGGTAAAATAAAGGAATAATAATAGTATTAGTATTTCTATGGGGAGTCGAGAGGAAAGCGAAAAATGTATTATGGAGTGCGGAGTAAGAAAATTAGGCTAGGGACTGAGCAGGAAATTGATTATAGAGAGAGAGAAAGAGATAGAGAGAGAGATGATCGGCGATGCACAAAGAGAGAGAGAGAGAGAGAGAGAGGAAAGAGACTAATTTTATTATCAGGTAAAATAAAGGAATAATAATAGTATTAGTATTTCTATGGGGAGTCGAGAGGAAAGCGAAAAATGTATTATGGAGTGCGGAGTAAGAAAATTAGGCTAGGGACTGAGCAGGAAATTGATTATAGAGAGAGAGAAAGAGATAGAGAGAGAGATGATCGGCGATGCACGAAGAGAGAGAGAGAGGGGAAAGAGACTAATTTTATTATCAGGTAAAATAAATGAATAATAATAGTATTAGTATTTCTATGGGGAGTCGAGAGGAAAGAGAAAAATGTATTATGGAGTACGGAGTAAAAAAAATAGGCTAGAGACTGAGCAGGAAATTGATTATAGTAGTAGGAATTTATTTTGCATTTATCAGATTAATGATCATGCTGTTTTAAGAAGAAAAATAAAGGAAGAAAAAGGAACCAATAGTCCCGTGCGCCGTTTCTAAAAATAACACCTTTTCAATTAGCCTATTCGAAAAGATTGAAGTTTATTCCGGATTAAAAAAATCAGAAATTAGGATTTATACTCTTGAGGGGTTTAGGATAAAGCAATTTGAAATTGAGAATAGGTAGAGAAATGAATGTAATGCCGATGAATTCAGCTCCTTCGATGCCTCTCAATCTCGTCTTGACCGAACAGATTCAGAAGGTACAACTCTCGCTGCTCAAATTCTTGCTGCTGTCTCTTTCTATTCCTATGGACATGTCGAAATCATATCGAGAATTGTTATATAGGCTTCAAAGGCTGGTCTTGTCACAAATATTTTCTTTATGTATGCGTATGATAATATATTTAAGCATGAGGGAGATATTTCTTTCTTATTTCTAATTTGGAGTAGAAACAAATTTTTTTTTTAAGTTGGTGTTTTATTCCATTTGGATGGGAAATTTTGAGTTTTCTTCTAATTCCTATCTTTTCAGGATACGAGTTTCACAATCAGAAATTATATTCTGCAATCTTGGCTACGGAAGCAATTTTCTATAATTTTGATTTACAACAATGAATATATTTTAGTTATTGCGATTGACCTTTGTGAAACCATTTGTGAATGTGTGGTTCTGAAGCATGTGGATATGGACAATTACTTTACTTGTCCATGATTTATTTGTGTTGTGAAAAAATATAATGGCGGGTGGTTGGTTGTTTCTTTGATTCAGTTGTGGGCTTGAGTTATATAGGATTGAAATTTAGCCTTTCTTAGATCTGAGTATTGACCACTTTTGATGCAGTATTTGGATGAGAACAAAAACTTGATCATGGCTATACTGGAAAGTCAGAACACGGGAAAAGTGACCGAATGTGCTCAGTGAGTAATTCCAAAAGTGTAATATCTTTGTGTTTCTTCTACTCATCATCTCATGCTGAACAAGATATTTTGTGTAGTAACTGATTATGGATAGAGTAAGTTGCATCTCAAGATCCTAATTGTTTCTTAGTCATCATGCACATATGCTTCTTGATTGAATGTGTTAAAGCTTCATCAATCATTAAAAGGTGTATGTATGATAACTAGGTAGTTATAGCAATCTTAAATCAAATAATTCAGGTATCAAGCAATCCTTCAGAAGAACTTAATGTATTTAGCTGCGATTGCTAATGCCAGCTTCCTGGATCCGGAACAATATCCCAGGTACCCCTAGACTACTTTATTTATTTAAGAAAAAGAGAAGAATATCAAACTCCAAAATCTTAGTTTAAAACAACAATACTAAAGTTGCTAAGTAAAGGACCACTTTCAGGGTAAAAATAGAATAGCTTTCAGAATGTTGTTGCTTTTGCTTCTTTTTATGCTAACAATCAAGAATTACCCACATAGGCTCCCCAGACCAGTTCAGTTCCACAAGCCCAAATGCAGGCCCAACATGGTGGGCCCATTCCCAAGGTGCCGTTCCAGCTCAATGCAGTGAAGCCTCAAGACCAACATTTTCAACATATACAAGGGCAATTTAGTGGTGCTAATAATAATGGTATGCATTTTCTCATGCAACCTGGGCTGGGAGGTTCAGGTGGAGGTTCTCGAGAGGGCCATGGGAGTTTGGGCTTGGGACATGTGGAGGGTAGAGATTGATTATCCCACCTTTTTCTTTTTCTGGGTAGAGATTTGAATTTTAAATACTTGGGAAGAAATTTTTATGCCTCATTTTGTGAAACTTGAACCGGTTAGAATGAGTATCATTTCCTTATTACTTCTATTTTTTTGATGCCTAATACTTCAAACATGAATAAAGGTGGCTTCCGAGACGAGATCGTGCTTGCCTTTCTGGAAAAATGTGACCGGACGCCATCTTTAGCGTAATTATTTATTTCTATATTTATTATAGTTATTTCCTTTATTTATTTTAATATGTTGGTAGGAGAATAATTATATTATTAGGAATTTATTTGCCTAGCAAGATAGGTGTTTGGACTGGTTAGAACTCTATTTATTTCTCTTCTATTGTCATTAGCCGCGGTTTTGATTGCATAAACGTAAGAAATTGTGAGATTTTTATCTCTTTTTCCCTTTCGTTCATGATGTGCTACATCACTTCTTGTCTTTGTCACCCGCATACTACTAATAATATTATTATTCAGTAATAGGTAGTTGTTTCCACAGCAAATATTCATTCTGAAAATATTAACTACTAATTCTAACTCTTATTTTCCTTCTGGAAATACATACATTAGTTTTCAAATCAAATTCTTCAATTCATTGTGCTCAAATGACTCAACGTGTATCCTTCTATTATTTTTCTTAAACAGAGTTTGATCAAATTTGCCTCTGCAATGTAATATTTTAGCTAAGCAGTCCCCTTATGACAAGCATATTTATATCTAAGTTTTTGGAGTTTTCAAGCTTGGTTGATGAACCATATCCAATTTTTTTCTCAGCACCTAGATGCCAATAAGTTAAAGGCATATCTGATCCAAAACATGTCACCCTTTATTCAAAGAATCAATTGAACTATAAGCCTTAACCACAGAGTCACTAGTCTAGAAAATCTAGCTAATTTAATAAACACGTCTTCACATCAATGCAGCATGATACATCATCCATGAAAATAACAAAATAAGGTAAGCATCAAAAGTAGTAAAGTACATATCTTACTATCTTCTTAGACTTGATGCATGAAAAATATATAGAGAAAGGAGCACAAGATTCAGTTGAGAAGCTATATGGCCATTAGCCAGCAACAAAAAGAAGAATAGATCACGGTTGAATGTGAAAAACACCTGTTGTGTGCACCCTTTCACTCGGACCTACCAAAAAGAAAATGAAGCATCAATATTCTTGTTGTGACTCTGAGTGGCTGAGTTGTTAGAGTAGAATACCTGGTGTTCCAATGTGATTAGATCATTTTCTACTTGTAAAGACAATTTATTAGTAATTATATTACCTGAGGCATTGTTTTATCTTATGTCTTTGCATTTATTATATATATTTGCACATATATGATAAAGTTCTTAGATCATCATTAGCTATGAGGCATGGTTGCGCATTAGATGACAATTATGAAATATGTCTTTGAAGCTATGATATTAAATGAGTTCCAAGTCGATGGGTATTTCGAGATAGGACATCGAATAACCTGGTAAGATTTGTGGATATGATGCATGCTCGTTGGACAAGAATGTCGCATTCCATCAATATTAGTGCATGGACGCGAATGCATAAATGCAGATGCTTGTTGTAGAACAAGTTCACTGAACGTGGCTCGATGAGAATTCTTGGCTGGAAGTTTTTAACTGCCGAATAAGAATTTTCATGTTGCAATAGTACATGATTGATCCTGGGACTTGAGACACAATAGGAATCTTGTGCATATTGTGTTCTACTTTGATTTACCCTTTGATTGCTGGACAATCATAAAATGGATATTTTGGGTACTGTATCGATGTGTTTGGAGGTTTACCTGGGACTAACATAGAATTCGACACTTATGTAGATAAGTGAAATTTCTATGTTTTTCATATTTTGTGATTCAAAGACCTTGGTCAAGGCGAGATGAATATGGATTCATAAAGGAATCTCTAAACTTGAAATGAAATCATAGTTATTAAATCAATTGAGTTTCGACATAAAAATCTATGCACAAGATTTAACCGAGAAATTAGTTGTCGAAAGGATTTTACATGCATGACTTGCAATTGAAAAAGCTTTACTCGCTTTTTCACTTAACACTAGATAGCCATGCTACTTTCTAGGTGTTATTTAATTTGTGGGTTCTTGAAATTAAAGAGTTAAGTTCAAGTATACAAATTAATTAGATTAAAGAAAAATTAGAAATGAGTTGTAAACCCACTATTAGTGTAGATCGTGAACCTAAAAGGGTCACACAAAATATACATATCTATACTTATATTAAAAGGTATACCATTTACCAGATTTAGTATAAAGAAACGTCAACAACATTTATTGTATTACTATTTCCGTATTATACAATCTATACTTATATAAAAGGAGATTCTATTTACTACATTTACTATCCAGAAAAGTCAACTGCATTAAATGTCATTACTATTTTGGTATTATAATATTTTATTTATTTAATTAATTAGTTTATTTGTTTTATTTTAAAAAGGTAAGTATAATTTGATTATATTTGGTATTTTATTTTACCAAATATCTTCCTATTTAGATATACATTAAATACTTACTATTGTATTTATTTGTTTTGTTTGTCAAAGTTAAGTATAGATTTGTTTATATTATCAAATCATAAAAAAATATTAAATCCATATTGTAAAAAAAAATCATATAATTTTATAACAATTCTACTACACTAGTTAACAATATTTCTTTTTTACTATATAATAAAATAATAATTAAATATTGTATGGTGAACAACAATAAGTAAAACTGTTACTTTATTAGTATAAATGTTTTAGTGAGATAATATATTAATTATTTTACAAGTTAGACCTAACATGCTCATATTTAATGTTTTAAAAGATGTAGAAAAAAACTTATAATAACTCTATTGTTTTTTAGACTTAAACGTTGATTAAAAGAGGTAAAAATTCCTAATTTTTTAGACTTAAACATTAATTAACACCATAGATTGAGAGTTTATATTTAATAAAATTCCTAATTGTAATAAAATAATTTTTGCTATATTTTAGAATATCTTTAAATTCATTAAAAAAAAAAGAAAAAAAACTACAATGAAAAAAGCAAGTCAGCTATATATCGATTTGTTGTACTCCTCAAATCACATTTACAATTTGGCTACAAGGAAAGAAAACTCATTGATTAAAATATTATTTTGTCAGTAGTCTTAATGTACAAGAGACTTTAAGACTCCACTTGAATATTATAAAACTTTTATTGAACACTGTACAATTTTCTTGCGTATTATAAACTTTTATTGAATATTGCATCTTATAATATAATATTCTTCAAATAAATATATCTTGTGCTTCGCACGGGTCACGTACTATATATATCCCGTACATTTTTCTTTATTCATGTATATAATTATAAGCCTGGATAAATAGCCTTAAAATTGTGCATCCCGTGCATCGCACGGGCTCTGTACTAGTATATATATATATATATATATATATATATATATATATATAAAGAGAATTACCATTTACAAAAATAGTAGTAAAAAAATCTGTAAACATTTAATGCATACTTCATTTAGAAACTTTTTAGATATATGCATTAATTGCTTGTACATTTGTGTTTGCAAATCAATTATTATCAAAAAGATTCTCTCCTTGTATAATTCAGATATGATCAAAAAGATTTTTTCCATGAATAATTTTACAAACATCTGCAATAATAGTATTGATATCCATAATGATAAATTGTAATTTAATTTTTCGTGATTCATGTTAATAATATTTTAGTCAATATACATGCAAATAATTTTTAAGCCTTAACCATATTATTAATTTTTTTCACAAATATCGAATTTCATCCTAAAATATTTATAAACAATCGTAAAATGTTAGGTAATTTTCTCCTTCCGACTAATTTGGCGAAATCAAGTTGGTTAATTAATATTTTCCGATAATATCTTTTAACTTTCATTTAATTATATAAAAATAAATAATTCTTCAAATCAAAATAATTTACCATTTAAGAGATACTAATTAGATTCATAAATAATATTACTAATGGCCATATAATAAAATTAAAATATATTAATTATTTTTTAAAATTTCAGCATGTGATTTATTTGTATATTATTGTCAACTCTGATTTTTATTAATTTTTTTCTCATTTCTTTCCATAATGAATTTATAGTAAAATATATTTTCATTGTTGCATAGTATGTAAAATAGACTATGAAGCCTTATAATGCAAATTAAAAAAAAATCTGTTGTGATTTAATTGTATATTATTGTCAACCTTTTTTTCCATAATGAATTTATTGTAAAATATATTTTCATTGTTGCATAGTATGTTAAATAGACTATAAAGCCTTAGATTGTAAATTAAAATTAAAAATATCTTGATTATATAAGGAATTTATTTTATAGAAATTGCTAGATCAAAATATTATTAGTTATTATGAGAAAATCAAATTCTAAAAAACATGTGTGTATTTTGTAAACATTTAGCCACAATAATTTGTTTTAAATTTATTTACATAAATTTAAATTACTTACATTAATAGTAATATTTACGTACATTAAATATTTTTCATTACATAAATTAAGAAGAATAAGAGTACTTCTATAGCTTATGACAACAACTTTTATAATAAAATAATAATTGAGTATTATATGGTGAACAAGAATAAGTAAAATTATTATTTTTTTATATCAATGAAAAAATATATATTCTAAAATCGAGTTTATATTAGTATAAAAAGTGTTAGCGGAATAATATATCTATTAACATGTTATCGTTTTGGCTAAAATAACATCACTGATTAAAAGAGGTGGAAAATAGATGATGCAACTCTATTGTTTTTTGTGTCTAAACGGATAAGCCCTGTATAAATGATTCATTAAATATATGTGTACCGTGGGCTATGTAGTAGTTTTGGATGATGACATTTTGAAATTGATATTTTCAAAGTTGGATTAATTAACAAGACTAAATTGAATAATTTGATTATTCAATGGAATCTATTTTTGATTAGATGTCAATTAAAGGAATATTCTAGTGCCTCGTTTGATTACTGGATTATTTATAGATTTTATATTTAATTCCGTTAATTGCTCGACTTTTTCCGTTTAGACTTATATTATTTAATTGGATGTTCTCGTCTAATTATTTTAATAAGTCGTTATATTCTATGTATTATTCATCGTCAATCGTATCGATCTTCTTGTTATCGCGTTTTCTTATTAAGCCGTTATTCTCAATCGAGTTTTGAATTTGATAATCGGGCTAGTTTATCATGAATATTTTCGGTCCACTCGGATATTTATTTCCGACCCTTTTATGATTTAAATCCTTGGCCTCATTCTATATTTTTCTCTTTTCGGCCCAATTTAATGGCCGACCCATTTGTGAGTATTATTTTCTTGGCCCAAGTCTTTTTGATCGATGCACGTGTGAATTGGGAGCAGAAGAGAGATTCTCCTTCACTCAGCGACCAAGTCTGTTCGCTTCAAAAATTGGTTGCGATTTTTCTGTAAAATCTCTCCCCTTTCGTCGCTCGTTCCACTCTCCCTCGTCTATAATATCTCGGCAGAGCAGTTTTCATCCTCAGAAGCATTAAATCGCAACAGCCCCTCTGTTTTTCAAAAAATAAAAAATTGTCTATCCTTGCCGGCAGCTGCCATTAATTCCGGCGAGTTTGTCTTCATCACTCCCTGCAACCGGCCACCTTCGTTCTCCGAGCGACCAACTCCCGACGACCACCACGCTCCTCCCAGCGAGCCGCCAGACCAGCCGGAGTCCGCCATTCTTTCCGGCGAGAACCTGTTCGTCGGCGTTCCTGGTCCAAGCAGGCCGGTCATCGTCGATTTTCAGTCACTGTTGAGTCTCTGTCCGTGGCCAGACTGTTCGTGAGCATCGTTGTGTTCGAAGTTTCGAGGCTCCGTTCATTCCGTTCGTTCGTTCCGTAATTCTCGAGGACGGGTAACTTTCTGAATCCCTATTTCGAGTTCGTATTTATTTTGCTCGCGGTGTATTATCATGCTCGTTCACCGTAATTCGTTGGATTCGATTCTGGTCGTTCGCTTGAATTTTAATATCGGACCGTATTTTCGTTCATGTGTTGTGATCTTTGAATTTCGTGGAAAAATCGGAACTCTCGCTTTGTCAAAATCGAACCCCCTCATGTTGCTGTGATTATTTGAATAAGAGTTGGAGACTCGTTGTAATTTTCCGGGTCGTCTCATTCGTATGTGTTGTTTGAGCCTTGTATGTCGTATTATTTATTCGGCTCGAAACCCGATTTTTAAAATATTTTCAAACTCTGTGATATTGGTTATACGTTTGGGAATTTTCGTAGATTAATCGAACCCTCGTCGTGCCCGAAATCACTGTCGAAATCCGTGGCCGGATGAATTATTTCGGCAATCTGAGGTGCTCTGTTTTCTTTCAGTTAGCTGCCAGGAAGATTTTCTTTTGTTCCTTTTTCTTGTTCGTTCTCGCAGCCAAATCGCCCAGGCCTGTTGGCCTTTCAATTTCTTTAAGTATTGCCGGCCCATTTGTTTTATCAGCCCAACAGCCAATTTATTTGGTTCCTGGCCCAAAACCGCAGCCCAAACCATTTCCACCCAGCAGGAAGACGCGCGGGTTTCCAGCCCGCATCAGGCCCGCGCTCGGCCCGAACCTCTCGCATCCTGGCGGCCCGCGAACACACGACTCTAGGCCCCCGCCCCTTTTTCCAGTCCAGGCCTCATGTGCGGCCCATTTTGGGCGTGTTTTCCCCGGCCCAATCGCGTTTGAAGCCCATTTCGCGGCAGGTTCTCTTATGCAGCGGCCCAACTGCATATTTTAGTGCCGGGAGTTTTTTTTTTTTTTTTTCGATCTCAATTTTAAAAATTATTTTCAAATGAGAAAAATTTGAGAAAAAATATTTTAGGTCCTGAGACTCAATTTTCGTTCCAGAGTCTTAACTTTCAAAATTTGTGAGAGTTCCAAGTCTACGAAAAATCCGATAAAATCCCTTAATCATCGATTTTTGATCAGTGTTCTAAAAGTCGCTAGGCGCCCGCTAGGCGCTCGACCAGTGCCTAGCGCCTAGAGCGCCTAGTCGGGGCCTAGGCGGCGCCTAATCGGGGCCCAGAAATCAATAGTAAATACCTTATTTTTTATTTATTTTAACTACCTACAAAATAAGATTATCTCAATATATAATAAATTCACACACCAAAGTCCAAATAATAATATTAATATATATTAAAGAAAATATGAGGACAAAATAATGTAATTAGTATTTAAAAAAATAAAAAAAATTAAAAAAAAATTAAAAAATTGCCGCCGAGCCCGCCTAGGAGCGCCTAAGTCCGCCTACGCCCGCCTAGACGCCGCCTAACCGCCTGGCCGCCGAGCCCGCCAAGGCCGCCTAGGAGCGCCTAGAGCCGCCTAGGCCCGCCTAGGCGCCGCCTAGCCGCCTGGCCGATTTTTTCTGCCGATTTGTACAAATCGGAGGCGCCTGGGCACCGCCTAGCGCCTAGGCGGCCGCCTAGGCCAATTTTTAGAACAGTGTTTTTGATTAAGTGTATTTTTTATGTTAATTCCGAGTAGTGAGATGAATTATTGATTATTATCTCGCTTAAATGTAGGTGTTTGAGGAGTCAAGCCTCACCGGCCTACCGATCTAATTGTGTGCTTTTTCTACCTCGTCATCCAGGTGAGTTTATTTAAATTGCTATGCGGTAAAATGTTTATATTTTGTTGGACGGTATGATCTATGTATGCGCGTGAACCATGTAGCTTGTCGATGTGAGATGTTCCGGTCGTCGACACGGTTGTCCCCGTCGATGTAATACGGTGCCTAATGAAAGGCAATCTCCTTAAGACCTAATGAAAGGCCATGTCGTTGGTAACGTTGAGGCCCTCGACATGTACTCCCACCGTTGGGTAATGAATCCCCTTCCGTGGCTAATGAAATATATGTACATAGGAGTATGATGTGTGATTTGGAGATGTGATATATGATTGATTCATGTTCATGCCGCGACCATACATATCTGTCATATATATTCTGTTTATTTGCATAGTGGTGAGCAAGTTGATTGTGCTCACTCCCATGAAACCATCATTTCAAGTTGAGCAGGTGGCAGGCATGACGGCGAGGGGACGAACGGCTGGTCCTTATGTCTATTTACTTCCGCTATTTTTATGAACATGTTGATTTGGTATTATGAACCTGTTGCTTTGGTTTATGAACATGTTGAATTGCTTTCAAACTATGACGTTTTGAAAATGTTGAATTTGTGGATTGGTTTTTAAACCCTATGAGTTGGTACGTTCCTTTATGGATCATGTTGAATTGATTATGCATGCTGATATGCGTCGTTGAATATCATGTTGATATGTTTACTTTGGGATAATGAAATCCATGTGAAAAACAGGGTAATGAATCCCCGTGAGTTCAGATATGACTTGAACTATGTTGTAAAATGATCGATAATGCCCATGTTTATGTTGGAATCGAAAAATGAATTTCGAAAAATTTACTGTGATTTTGAAAAAGCCATGGATTTTCTTTAAAATCACAGTGTGGCATTACATTGTGGTATCAGAGCATGTCTACGTTTATGTAGACAAGCCAAAGGGTCGCAGCTACCCGAGTTCAACCAACAACCAAAGAACACCGAGCACCCTTGTCTTTCTTCTTTCATTTTTCGAGTCATTTGAAGAAGGTAAGCTACTAACCTTATTTATATGCTTTGTAGCTAAACTTAGGTGTTTATTGGTTTATATTAATGCCTTAGAAGTTCAGTTTACAATCGCTTATAGGCATGCAAGAAGTTAAACTAGTTCCCAACTCGCATGTATGTGATATATGCTCTGTTTTAATGCATTTTTTAGTATGATATGCATAACCTGGGAAAGTATGCTTTATATGGTTATTTCTTGTGTTAATGAGGAGTACATAGGAACAAGAGTCATGTAATTTGGCCATGTATAGCTTGAGTTACAGATTATTGAAGTTTCTCATGCAAATAGAGTTTTTGTGCCAAGTTTCAGCTGCGTACTTTGAACTCGAATAAGTCAGTCTATGTGCATGAGAAAAAATTGAAATTTATGCTGGGGATTTAATCAATTCATAGCTGACATGGGAATTCAAGATTTACTTATGACAGGACTGCACTTTACATGGGCAAATAACAGAGAGGGGGAGGGGCTTGTTGAAGAAATGCTGGATAAAATGTATGTTTCACTGGAATGGTTGATTACATTTCCTCATACCATAGTCCACAGTTGGTATAGGAGCTCTTCAGATCATTGTATGTTAGTGATAGACAATAAAGGAGGGAACATCAACCACAAAAGAAGATTCCAGTTTGATAAAAGATGGGTGAAGAGGAGTGATGTTCAGGATATAATCAAGCAAGCATGGGATAAACCTACTGAAGGAACTCCAATGTATGTAGTTAAGGAGAAAATCAAGAACACAAAGGCAGCTTTGTGGTCATGGAGCAAGCATTTTCACTCTGAGAATGCAATGAAAATTAAACAGCTGTCATTATCCCTAGAGGAGATGAGGAAGGCAGGTGGGGATAGAAATTGGGAGGTATGGGAAAAATCTAAAAAAGAACTTGATGCAGCTATTGGGTTGGAGGAGACTTATTAGAGACAGAAAGCAAGGGTTCTTTGGCTGAAAGAGGGTGACAAAAACTCCAGGTTTTTCCATGCCTACACTTTGCACAGAAGGAAGGTTAATGCAATTGAAAAATTGCTCACAGAAGGAGTCCATACCAGTGAGAATAAAACAGAAATTGAAGCCACCATCACGAAATATTATAAGGAGCTTTTTACTTCCAGAGGATCTCATCAGGGACATGAATTATTACCTTTCATTCAGCCCTCTATCAGTCAAGATATGAATGAACTTCTTTTGGCCCCTGTTGATGATGATACCATTAAGCAAGCAGTCTTTGCCATTCATCCTGACAAGTCACCTGGTGAAGATGGCATGACAGGATATTTTTATCAGCAATTTTGGGACATCATATGCCAGGATATTTGTACAGCAGTCAAAAGTTTCTTTGCCTCGGGCCAGATGTTAAGGTACTGGAAACATTCTATTATAACTTTAAATCCAAAATGTGTGAATCCAGTTTCTATAACTCAATACAGGCCAATCAGTTTATGTACTGTTTTTTATAAGGTGATATCAAAAATTTTGGCAAATAGACTCAAACAACGCCTGCATATATGTATTTCTGAAAATCAAAATGCTTTCTTACCAGGTAGGCAGTTACTTAATAATTGGCCATGAAGTTTTTCATTTCTTAAATAGACACAGAAGTGGTAAGAATTGTTTTATGGCATTGAAACTGGATATAGCAAAGGCTTATGATTGTGTGGAATGGAAAGCAATCCAGTTGACTATGGTAAGGATGGGTTTTCACAGAAAGTTTATAAAATGGGTTATGGCATGTATTCAAGGGCCTACTTTTTCTTTTAATATTAATAGCAATTGCAGGGGATATGTGCATGCTTCTAGGGGTATTAAGCAAGGGGATCCTTTGTCCCCTTACTTGTTCCTAATTATTTCTGAATTACTCTCTGCAAGAATTAACAGGGAGGTGGAGAAAGGCAGTTTTGCAGGGATCAGACTTTCCAGAGGGGGACCTATGATCACTCATTTGATGTTTGCAGATGACACACTATTATTCTGCAAGGCTAATGAAGACCAAATTAGAAAACTACTGGAGATTCTTCATTATTTCAAGGAGTTTACTGGACAACAAGTAAATATGGGCAAATCTACCATTTTCTTCAGCAAGAATACATCAGAGGTGGATAAAGATAGAATATGCTCATTGTTGCCAGGTATTCAAAGGCACAATTCAACCAGGTATTTAGGGCTTTCTCTGGGTTTGGGAAAATCAAAAAAAGAAGCTTTTGTTTATATATTAAATACAGTGAGGAAAAGAATTTTGAGTTGGAAGAATAAATGGTTGTCAAAAGCTGGTAAGGAGATTTTGATTAAGGCTGTATTGAATGCTATGCCAGTCTTTGCAATGTCTTGTTTTATACTTCCCACAGGAGTGTGCAAAGAGATTTCTCAAATATGTGGACAATTCTGATGGAGTAAAGGGGCTGACTTTCACAAGGGAATACATTGGGTGAGTTGGAATAAGCTAACTATGGCCAAGAAGCATGGGGGCTTGGGTTTCCAGGATACACAATTATGCAACAAGGCTCTTGTAGCAAAACAGCTGTGGAAATTACTGGCAGAACCTGATAGATTGGTTAGTAGAGTACTTAAAACTAAATATTTTCCTAACACCTCTTTGTTTGAAGCTCAGAGAACACAAAATTCTTCTTGGATGTGGGCCAGCTGGCTTTCAGTATTGAATGAGTGCAAGAAATGGATGAGGATTGAAATCAGAACAGGCAAGGATGTCCAAATTTGGGATCAACATTGGATTCCAAACAAGACCTGGTATTGATAGAGGAATCCAGAAGGTTAGTGACTTATTAAACAGTGATGGCAGAAGCTGGGATGTGAATAAGGTCAGTAATACTTTTACTCCAGAATTCTGCAAAGATATCTTAAGCATTGATTCACTTGAACCTGAAGCAGAGGATACTTGGGTGTGGACATTGCAAAAGAATGGCTTATTCACTGTTAAAAGTACTTATGCCAAACTGATTACTGACAAGTTCCTGCAACAGGATGAACCACAGTCAAGTAAGGACTTGATGATAGATCTGAAAGTGAGAACTAGAACCTGGAAACTTAAGATTATGGGGAAAATTAAACATTTTATTTGGCAGTGTTGTAATGGATCCTTGCCTGTCAGTATGAATTTAAGAGCAAAGGGAATTGATGTGGATCAAATATGCAGAGAGTGTGGAGAGGAGAAGGAGACGATTGAGCATCTTTTCTTTCATTGTAAATTTGCCAGTACAGTGTGGAAATTAGCTCCAATTCAGTGGGTGGGACCTCAAGGTACAGAGACATTCAAAAATTGGTGGTGGGGGATATGCCAGTTAGACAAGAGCCAAATTTCCGAGGCGCGCGTTCAACTTTCTACTTATATATTATATTGGTTATGGAAGTCGTGAAATCTTTGGTTGTTTGAAGGAGTACGCAGGCCACCTCACCTCATTATTCAAGGGGCACTCAAAGATTGAGAGGACTTTATTAATAAAAATCTGGGAAGTTGAGAGCCTCAGTTTGGTTTTTGTTTATATTACGGCGTTTCATTTAAATTATGGTGTCAATGTATGTTGTGGTTCTGTTTCTTAATTTGTTGTTGATGTTGTACTCTAGGCCACTGTGGGTGGTGCTCTCAATATCGGATGTTCAGCTGTATGAACTTTTTATTTATGAAATGAGAAATATCTACCGTTTGGGAAAAAAAATGACATATCAATCTATATGTTGAGAGTGTGCATGCCAAATTTTAGAATTTTATGTTGAGAAATTAATGAGTTAAACATGTTAAACCGCATGCATGTCAAGCTGATTTTATTTGCGAGAGAACTCAGTCCACATTCAAGCTTTTAATGTGAAGCTTTTATTAATATTTCTTACATGAGTGATGGTAAAGATGACTAAGTTTCAGCTTGATATGATGAGTATGGGATTTTATAAAATTCTTTGAAATTATGCGTGTAATTAGTATAATTATGTGTTAAGTTTAGCACTTGAGTTGAATGAGCTAATGAAGTGCTATTGAGCTGAAAATTTAACAGCAAGTACTTGAATATGTCTACTATTTAACTGCTAAGTTTCAGTAATTTTGGATGCATGTGTGATTTTATAAAAATCATGGAGTTAGAGGGGTTCATTTAACTCATATAGTTGTTTAAGTGAGAGTGCTTGAACTTGAGTGTCTATCCCTCTATTAGCATCCATTTAGTATGCAAGTTGGCCTCGATCGTGTCCAGTAGCACTCGAGTGGCACCAGTCGTCCCAGTACCGCACCTAGCTGTGCCAAGTACCGCACCCAATCGTGCCCAACGCTGCACCAGGGCACCAGCAGGCCCTACGCGAGACCGAGCCCGGTCAGCCGAGTTAGCAGCGACTACCCGGTTCACAGCAGACTGGTGGTCCAAGCTAGACCGGTTTAGTCCAATCCGTTCCAGTTAGCGAGTGAACCGGCCGGTTCGGCCGTCGGTTCGAGTCATTTTTAGTTCGTGAGTTCAGTCCGAGTTGTTTTCCGAAATTTTAGTATTTTTTCGAGCCAAAATCAATTCAATTTAATTATATTAGTTCATTCTGGACTTAGCATAATTTTATATTGAACCCTTAGAGCGTTCTAGTTAATCCGGATAAATTAGAAATTAAAAGCCGAGCATCTAAGCATATAATTGAGTATTCTGAGCATACACTTAGTATATTATTTGCTTATATTTTTATGTAACTTGAGGAGACAGCTATCCAGCATAGCACTTACATTCCAATACAGGCGGGGACCCAGACTGGGGTATTACATTGACTATAATATCTAATACCATGTCCGAGGTTTTAGTGGTGGCCAGTTGCCTTAATAACCCATCCTAGGTTCTGGTGGTGGCTCAATTTGCCTTAATATTCCATCAGAGTATGCACATGGTTACCGACCCAGATTGCCGTGAGATTTCAGTTACAGTTTCAGTTTCAGTTTAGTTTATATATACTGACGATCATGATATTGTTATCATTGCTGCTGTTTACTTTAGTATGGGTTTCTGCGGAGCACAGTGGACTTTCGTGCTCACGCTCCACTACTATCTTTTTTTCAGATGACAGGGACAGGCCGCAGGCGTGAGATCAGATGTAGTAATTGTGGTCGTGGACTCGGCCAGTTGCCGTTTTGTGGACTTTTATATATATTTCAGTCTGTATATATATTATGCCACGTTTTACTTCCGCTAACTTTCAGTTTTCAAACTTGCATGTCAGTATGTACATGTTTCAGTTATTATCCGGATCACTAGTCGGGTCTGGGTTAAGTTTACATGCTAGTTTGATTAAAATTTATAATCTGTTTTCTTTATGTCTAAACCAGCAGTTAGACCAAGTTAAAGAAAAACGGATTTTCAGAACAAATAAATTTTTAGTAGCATTCCCAGATAAGTTAAAAATTTCAAAAAATTTATAAGTATTTTCGAAATAATAATTGCGAAAAATTTACTCTGATATTAGTAAGATAGCGGGGCGTTACAACCTTGAATCCTTCAGACACTATCAATATTACATAGGGATTTCGGATAACATTTTCTGTCCTTTTGAGATTTGAGACTTTTTAAGATTTTTAAATTTTAGAGGAATCTTATGAAACTTAAGTCTTAAGGTGAGATTTGGAGTCAGATTTCATATATGTTTTCTTCTTTAGAAATCCAAGCATATCTTAAAAAGTCTTGACAAATCCTAGTCTCAAATAAATATGTCAGGATTTTGTAAAACTTTTTAAAATCTTTAAAATCTCAAATGAATACCTCAAGATTTTTAAAAGTCTAAAAAATCTAAATTAAGTCAATCAAGATTTCTGAAGTCTTAAAAAGTCCTTAAAAATTCCAAATGAATACACCTTTAAGACATTCTAGGATGGGACACCGTCGACGTTGTTTTGCAGGTAATTTGAGCGATTCAAACATCGTTGGACCGGATCGAGATGTTTACACACAACATGTGATTCAACAATAAAAATAAAAGCAAATTAAATCACACTATAATAGTCTTGCATTGATCATATTTAATCTGACCTATCAATCATTGTACATCATACTAAAATGTTTGCAATTTTTCAACAAAATAAATAAATTTTAAAAATCACTAGCTAGAAATGAATTTTTAAGGGTGTGACTGGTTATAAACTTAATAAAAAAAAAAAAATACCAATCAAAACTCAAATTTAATTTAACTTTAACCCAAATCACTATCCTCAATATTATCGATACAATTAACTAATATTAACTTATCATTTTTACACATCATATCAACTTTAATTCACTATTCATCTACTCACATAATTTGACTTTCAATCATTTTTTTTTTACTTTTATATCAAATCAATTTAAATTATTTTATTTTAAATAATATTTTAATTCAAACTTAAATTCCTTCTAACAATTAACTATACCACATTTTTTAAAATTAATTATTAAATAAAAGAAAAAAAACTAATGAAAACCATATCCAATTACCCCTACACAACTTCATACCTTTTGACAATTTGCAAAGCATTGACCCGTTACTAGAGTTGGACTCGGTTAAAAGAATCTAACATCAAAATTTATTTATAGAATACTAAAATGAAGTAAAAAAGTAAGATTGAAAGCTTATGGCTGTTTTGAGTTTTTCTACCCTCACAAAGTCTGATCGTACCAACACCCCTTCACAAACACACACACACACACACACACATTTTTATGCGTGTATCTATAGTTTGTTTATATAATTGTGTGTTTTTTCTTTTTTCTTTTCGCCCCACCATTTCGAATTGTAATTCACTGCAAAAATCCAGTGCTGAGTAACTTACTTAATCTAGCCGGATGGATGTTTCAGCTTTCCCATTGAGCGTGCCCAATTGACCTGCCGCTGATTTATTTGAATATTAGGAAATGGTCGGTTTTCTGCTGGCATACGACGTCGTTTTTCTCCCGCCGGACTTGTCAAATCTTGATTTATTTCGTTTTCTTTCTGAGATCTTTTAGTTGATCCGAGAGTCAGAACTCAATGGGGCACTGTTGCAGCAAAAACGTCACGGTCTCCGTCGACAAGGAGGGCTCCAACTCCGCCGCCGCCAACCACCGCCGACAGACCCCCGCATCGGGATCGCAGACGCCGTCCGCCGCCGCGAACGGTGCGGCACGAGGCACCCCAGCTCAGTCATTCACTGCGAGTCCATGGCAGAGTCCCTACCCCGCCGGCATCGCGCCATCTCCCTCGCCGGCGAGGACTCCCGGACGCAAGTTCCGGTGGCCTTTGCCACCTCCATCGCCGGCGAAGCCCATTATGTCCGCTTTGTTCAAGCGGCAGCCAGCCACACAGCCAGCGAGGCCAATTCCAGAGGAGGCGGCCGGCGACGGTGGCGAGCGGCAGCTTGATAAGAGCTTTGGGTATTCAAAAAATTTCGCGGCCAAGTATGAGCTGGGCAAAGAGGTCGGGCGGGGGCATTTTGGGCATACTTGTTGGGCTAAAGGTAAAAAAGGGGAGCTCAAAAATCAACAAGTAGCTGTAAAGATCATTTCGAAAGCGAAGGTATACAATATATATATATATATATTTATTTTTTTTAGTTTTATCTGTTTGTTTGTCTAATTGGGTTTTTTTAGCTGTTTGATGGAATCTCTACAGATCTGCTCAAATTGGGTTTTACTGATCTGGAAAAGTTGAATCTTGTCTGCTTACACTTCAATGCTTGTTTTATTCTTCACGTTTGTGGAAGAAAAAAATGTTTGGCCCGTTGAATCTTGAAAAGTTGAATCTTGTCTGCTTACACTTCAATGGTTGTTTTATTCTTCACGTTTGTGGCAGAAAAAAATGTTTGGCCCGTTGCTAGAAGTGGGCTCCTAATGGCCATTGTGAAACCGCCTCAATGTCACTAAATCCTGCTCCTCTTGAAGGACTGAGTATGACTAGGTCATATTTAAATAAACTTCTTCTTGATTTGTTCAAAGTAGAGGCTAAAAGTAGTTTTGGATTGGATGTTGCTTGTTGGTAGTGTTTGCAAATACAAGCTAAAAGATGTATCAGTCAAAAAGGAATTCTTATCCATAGGTAAAAGTCAAACTAGCCGAAGGATTATAGATTCTAAGCAACCATTACCTTGTTTTTAAGCCCTGACTGATTTTCTGCAGTTACAGACGTGGAATTTCTTACTTTCTAGACCACTTCTTTCTTTTTTAGTGATTGCTAACACTCCTTAGATCTTGAAGCGCCAATATTTATCATCATTCGGAAAATTGCTCCAATATATCAACCTTACAAGTTGGGTAGCAGCACATAATTAAATACCTGCTATAAGATCAGAATGTGTGCTCTAGAAGCACCCTAATGAAACTGAAATTAATATATTGGATTCTTATATTTAGGGTATCCTGTGAAAACTTGGCACATTACAATCGTTAATACATAATATTTTTCAGATTTTGTACATGAATTTTTGTGTTGAGGTTATTTATGATCTATATGTTCGGTGTTCCCTCCCTCGCCCACATGTGAAAATATTCATTCTAATATGTTGGCTGGTCAATGTTTCACTTTAGAATATGGTTATGATATTGGAAATTCATTGGTAGATGACGACAGCAATAGCAATTGAAGATGTACGTAGGGAGGTGAAGATATTGAAGGCCTTGTCTGGACATAAAAATCTGATCAAGTTTTATGATGCATTTGAAGATGCCAATAATGTCTATGTGGTTATGGAGTACGCGACCTTGTTCTGAGTTCTGTTTGTGTGATGAGCTTCTATGACTTTTTTCTTCTTTTTTTCACTTACATAATAATATACAGATAAAGTTTCACTATAAGCTCGCAACATATTAAGAGCCTATAAGCAGTTTATGAAGATCCCAACATTTTCTTCATAAATAGAAAATGATTTTGGCAACCTTTTCCATTTTCAACTATTTCTTACAACTGGTGTTGCTAACATTTTTCAAGATTTATCATCTAAGTTTTCTGAAGTCCTAAAACTGCAATCTCAATTTTTAAACAGAATAGAGTAAATTTTCAATAATCAATGCCAGAAATCCTTTTATTTGTTTCACATCGTGAACATTTTTTATCATATTCAGTTGCATGATTTTGTTTTGTGCACGCATGAAAACTTGCATCTTCTAGAAGTATAGTTAACTGTAAGCATTGACTGAAATTGTATTTCAACAGATTGTGTGAAGGAGGTGAGCTGCTTGACCGTATTTTAGCACGGTATTCTTTGGATGAACATATGTCTCTAATTATTTACCTACATAAGCAGTTAATAAATCAGCTTTTTTAATTATTTTAGTGCTTTATTTGGTGCAGAGGGGGAAGATATTCAGAAGAGGATGCCAAGAAAATAGTGATGCAAATGTTGAGTGTCGTTGCCTTTTGTCATCTACAAGGTGTTGTACACCGAGATCTAAAGCCGGAGGTATAGCAGGCTAGTGTTCCAATATGTCTTGTTCTTGCAAGAAACACAATTTAATTTGGAGGTTTGCCTTAATTGAACAGAATTTCCTGTTTGCCACAAGAGATGAAGATTCTCCTATGAAGGTCATAGATTTTGGTCTATCTGATTTTATCAGGCCAGGTAAAGATCCCATCTTTTTCAAATGGTTTTTAGATTATAATTTATTCGTAGCATTAGACTGTGTTTCTCCTCCAAGAACTTATGAATTGTTTGTGTACACTGCAAATGGTTGTCAACTATTGTCATGAATGAAGAAGAAATAGAAGCTTCTTTATTCTAATTTGGTATTTTATTGTTTTGCTGTGGTAAAATAAACACTTCATTTGGAACAAGTACTCTTTCCCACAATTCCTACAGCCTCCTTGATGAAAATAGTTGGCGTAAAGTGCAAGTTGGTACATATTTGATCTTGCGCCGTAACGTGACAAATTTGAATTTTTAATTTTTCGTTGACATTTCTCCACTCCTACTTAATTGTATAGTGGGATAAGTCAATCTTAAGGAGATGGGAGTTTGAATCAAATCATATTGAAACGACAAAAGCAATAAAATGGGGCTGGATATCTAATAAACTCTTAGTTGTAGAAAAAAAATCATGATCTTATTGCAAATTTTGCAATTTAGCATTTTAATATACGACTTTTTAAATTTTCAGGCCTAGTGTCTTAAATTTGGCCCGATGAAGGTAACATGGGAGCTGTATACGTCCACGTGAATTTTCATCATAATATTAATTACAAAAAAATCATCACTTATTCGAAATAGCAGATTTAACCAACCGTTTTTTAAGTTTGCATATAAAATACAAGAGTCTTTTAAGTTTTCCTGCAATTCAATACATCAAAGCCTAAATCCGGGTTCATCTAGCTAATCTTTTGCAGATTAATGTCAAATACACACACATTGCACATAGAAAAATTAGAGGGAAAATGTTCCAAATGGCAAATAGAGTCCAAACTCCAACTATTGATCGACCATGTGAGATTTTTAGGTTGTCAAATCTCAAATATGGTCATGGGTAAACGAATATGATATTTGGTATGTAATTTCTCAAAAGAGGCTACACGAAAGGTGCTAAGATGTGAACATCATAATTCTAAAGTGAAAAAATACCAAGATTCAATCTCAAGAAATATCATTGTTTTAAGTATAGTGTTGAAGTTGACTGACGGTTATAAGAGAAGCCCGAAACATAATGGAAGTTAGATAATGATTGTGTGCCGACATTCTTTTTTGTTTATGTGTGTGTTCTGCTTCATATTTTTTATTTATTATTTCTCAATTAACATGCTTGACCATAAGTATTGAGTCCATCTAAGCCAAGTCAGCCTAGATTTAGGCATGATGTATCGAATTGCATGAAATTAAAAATTTAATATATTTATATGTAGACATAAAAATTTGATTAAATTTGTGAAATTTGATAAAGTTGGTGATTTGTTTTGTAATTAATTTTTATGATGAAAATCCACGTGTGTGTACAAACTCCACCTTAGCTAAATCAAGCCCGATTTAAGCCCAATGTTTGGAATTGCAATTTATGAAAAGGTTGTGTATGATATGCTAACTAAAAAGGTTTAGTTTAATTTGTGGTTTACGAAAACGTCATGACTTTCCTGCAAGCCTTTCATAATCTAAAGTAAACAAAAGCCTATGGAACCAAAATATAATAAAATTCCAAACAAAGAAAATCAAACGAGACAAATATATGGAGAAATAACCCTTGCTCAACTAATCTAATCAATTATGACATCAACTTTTACTATATTATGGAATTACTAGCCTTAGACGGCAATGCGTTCTGCTACTCAAATTTTCCCTTACAATATTTTTGAACAAAACACTCCCTTCAGTAAACCTAATTATTGGATAAACTAGAATACTCTCTCGAGATGTAATGCAATAGTAGTTTTGGGTTTTAGAAAAATAGGGTAGTTTAAGTAATAGATGTACACGCTTGACCTATTGGATAAACCCAATGGTACTTGCTAGTTTCTAACGACGAATCGAACTAAACATCAATTACGAATTGTGGGTAGAATTCGAGAGATAGATAGACAAACTCTCTAAGTGATGAATAAGATTAAACATCACACGGTTATCATTCAAAATAACACATAATTTCACACTAATAGGAAAATAATAATCCCCAAAATTAATTAAACATAGTCAAGTTGTAGGTTCTACATCACCGTGACTAGAACTAACTTACTAGCGTAAAATAATAAATAAATAAAAGAGAAGAATAAGATTATCCTCCTTCGTTTCCTCCGCGGCCTGGCTTTTCTCCTCATTTCCTGTCAGCTTGTTTGGTGCATTCTTTTCCTTCTGCTATATATATGTAAAAGCTGCCTGGATTTTCATTTTGTGGATGCCCAATCTCCTAGAGAAGCAATCAATCCATGCGGACAGGCCAATGTTTGTTGTACTTTTTTCTTATCTTTTCTGCAAAGCAAGTTTATAGCCCACCAAATCCCACTATGATGCCAACCCCTAACAATAATATGGGTCTTAGAATCTTCGTAACTTTTGACATATATAAGGCCTTAACTCCACACATGGTACGTATGGGCCGACATTGGCCTTGCCCATTTGAACTCTGGTTTGATGTACTTGCGTGCACGGAAATACTTCAATATTTTGAAAATAAATTATAAAAATATCTTTGCAAGAGAATCCATCTAAAGAATTAGTAAATCAGATGTGCGACTAAATGAAGTGTATAAAAACACTTAAAATATATAAAACACGCACATTTTCCAACCTACCAATCTCAAATGCCTATATACATCCCTAAATTTTCCTTTAAAGAGCCTAATGTTTCCCTCCGGCTTTTCTAATATCACTATTTCGTTGATATCTTGTGCTGATTATATAATTAGATACCGTGAAGTGCAATGTGAATAGTATCTGAATTTGCTATTTTTTATTTGATTTTTCTGGTTTCCCCACAAGACTAATCTTGTTCCAAATGTATATTTTTTCTTAATTATTCCAGATCAACGTCTGAATGACATTGTTGGGAGTGCATACTATGTTGCACCTGAAGTGCTCCACAGATCTTACAGCAATGAAGCTGATATTTGGAGTATTGGCGTGATTACGTACATCTTGTTGTGTGGAAGCCGTCCCTTTTGGGCGCGCACGGAATCTGGAATCTTTCGTTCGGTGCTGAGAGCCGATCCCAACTTCCATGATGCCCCATGGCCATCGGTCTCGGCCGAGGCCAAAGATTTTGTGAAGAGGCTTCTGAATAGGGATCACAGGAAAAGAATGAGTGCTGCACATGCACTAAGTATGTATATTAAATAATTTTTTTTATTATTCTTGTTTGTCTCTGGAAAGGGTTTGCTCTAAATATGAAGAACCAGCTATATATCAAATTAACTGATTAAAGTTGTTATTACTTGTTTACAAGTTATACACTTAAGAGGATGGTACTGGTTAAGCAAATTCGGAGGGTTTTTTTTCTTAAAGGTAGTTGGACTCTTTTGTGTATTTTGAAAAAAATTCAATCCTTGATTTGTTTAAATTATTCTTGCTTGTGTTTGTGTGTGCGCCTGACTTTAGTTCAGTTCTGCAGTCTGCTGGTCAAAATTGAAAGTTTCCAGGCAATGAGTTTTGTAATTGATATATGTCTCTTGATCATTTTCAGCTCACCCATGGTTAAGGAGCCTAAACTGCACTATACCGTTAGACGTGACAATCTACAGATTAATCAAGTCATACATTCGAGCCACTCCTTTGAAACGTGCTGCCTTAAAAGTATGTTTTTGTTGTACATTCATGTATCTATGTATGGGAAGAGCCTGTAGGTGGAAGTATTTAGATAATCTCATAATACATTCAGAACTTCATTTACTAAGTCTTTGGTGAATGTTTGTTTTCCTTTTTCTGATGAATTCATATGGATTATGTTAGGCAATCTCAAAAGCTCTGACAGAGGATGAACTCCACTACCTTAAAGCTCAATTCGAACTCTTGGAACCGAAAGATGGTTGTGTTTCCCTTACTAATTTCAGAATGGTTGGTACTGTTTCGTTGTTTCTTTTAATTGGTAATTTTTATTAAGTTATTTGTTTTTTATTATTAATTATTATTATTATTATTATTATTATTATTATTATTATTATTATTATTATNTTTTCCGTTTATTTTAACTGGTGCATAGTGCTACCTGCTAAAACATGGGCTTATATTAATCCTCTGACCTTACAGGCACTCATGGGAAATGCAACTGATGCCATGAAGGAATCAAGAGTTACTGACATTTTGAATATGGTGATATATTTTTTTATAATGACTCTCAACTAACATAATATCACTCTGCTACCTTTTTTCTGTGCTCATTTTATTATTGAAAACTATTCTACTCATTTAGCTATTTAGTGAAAACTGCAGCTGTAATATGTTTTTCTGATTACTACTACTTCATGTGCATGTGTGATTCTTGCCACATACATTTATTGTTTAACTATTTTACGTCATCTTAATTCAATGATTTTTCTTTTCCGTGCTTTACTTAAAATATAAAAATTATTAGGGAGGCTCTGTTCTTGTTACCTATCCTCAGATATAACGAAGACTATCAAAACAAACTAAGAATCATTTTTTTTTTTTGGTTTTTCAAATTTAAAGATGGAACCTCTATCCTATAAAAAGATGGNTATATATTTGCATAAATGTTTTGTGGCGTGGCTGTTTACTAGAAATTTACCTTAAATATAGTTGTCTTTTAAAATTGCAAATACACATTTAACAATTTTCATTTCTTCTCAAGTAGGGGTTATAAGTATGGTCAGAATGGACCTCAGAAGGACTATGAGGTCCATATTGGATAATAACTAGAGCTATGTGTAATCTAGTTAAACTCGAACTTTTGTAATTATTCATTCCTATTTAGATCTGAAAGATACCTTCTGTATTTCACTAGAAGAACTAGTGTAAATACAGAACTTACTGTAAAGCCTGTCTCAAGTATTAAGAGGACAAATCATGTTTTCATTATGCAAAGTGTTGTTTGGAATGTATTATATATATTTATGTATATATTTTTTTTTCTTAGGAGTGTAACGTTTTTTTAATCAAGTGCATGACTATTTTATGTGTTACGTTCAGTCTATAGACCTAATATTTTGTATATTTCGCCGTGTTTGTTATTAATTTTAGCATGCACTAAAATTTGTATTTACAGGAGTTGAGCTTAGGTCCTACTGCTTACTCTCTACTCAACGATTGGATCAGACCAACTGACCGGAAATTGAGTTTCCTCGGATTTACAAAGTTCTTGCATGGTGTAACTGTCCGAAACTCAACTACAAGGCACCGACACTAAAATCTTGTTTTTGTGATTGCTTTTACTTTGAAAAATGTATTTTTTTAAAAGTTCATTTTTACAGACCCTTCCAGGATTTGACTGGAAATGAAAATTTGTATTAGAGTGTTTTCGGAGAAATTTGGTGGGGAGGAAAAAAATACGAATCAGAAAGAATTGTAATATTTAGGGAAGCAGATACTGGGATTTATAATGGAATATCATTTTATTCATGTGTCCGCAACTTACGTGTTGTTTACATGCGACCATCCAGCTTCTCGGCTTTATTCATGATGGATTTTTTGTCTTCGAGCACATGTCCACCCTCAAAGGAGTGGTCGTTACATGCGACCATCCAGCCTCTCGGCCTTAATCAACGTCGAGCCTACTTCGTCCCCTTACGCGACATTCATATTCGTCGGTTCCAGCTTTTCGGGGCAGGTCTTAAACAAGCAAAGGAACGATTCTTCCCATCTCCTCATCTACCACCCTCCACTGCCTTTGGAAAAATAGAGCAGCGAGGAACTCAAGATTTGGCACGGGTTTGCCTGACTTCACTTCGCTTCGAAAAGTTCGTTGGGGGATGATGGATTTTTTGTAGAGCACATGTCCACCCTCAAAGGGGTGGTCGTTACATGCGACCATCCAGCCTCTCGGCCTTAATCATGATGGATTTTTCTTCGATCAGTCAGTCAATATAGGCCACCACATATTCACAATAGAATTAAAACAATCGATTAGGCAAAGTGTTGAAGATTGAAACGGGAATTTCATTAATCAAGATTGAGAATTCAATTACATCATTGTTGTGAAAAGTTTCCAACAAGAGAAACAAGAAAAAGAAAAAGAAAGGAAAAATTTAAACATAATATTTATTCAGGTTAGCCACATTCCATGACTGGGGAGTAGTCTTCCTTCAACATCCTTAAGAGGATGCTTGGATATAAATCTACTCAAAAAATCCAAACATTTTTAACTCAACCATTTTTTTTACTCAACTTTAACTCAACTCCACTATCATCAATATTATCAATATAATTAAATAATATCAACCAATCATTCTTAGACATCACATCAACTTTAATTTACTATCCATTACTCACATAATTTTAACTAATCATCACATCACATCACCTCTCTCCTATTTTTACATCAAATCAACTTTAATTATTTTATTTTAAATATTATTTTAATATATTCACTAACAACTAAGCATATCACCTTTTTCAAAATTAACCAAACCAAACCCAAAAATCTAATCAAATCTAAAATTTTGTATATCCAAGCATCCTCTAAGCGAATATGCTCCTCCCGCATGAACCTTTTCGACCAAGTATGGTCCTTCCTAGTTGGGCTCGAGCTTGCCCACATGCTTCACCACGTCCACCTTCTTCCAAACCAGGTCACCCACCTAGAATCTCCTGACTTTCACCTTCCTGTCATGTGCTGCTCGCATCCTTTGTTTGTACGCCTCAACTCTGATCGAGGTCTGTTCTCGAAGTTCTTCAATCGTGTCGAGGGCTGCCATCATCAAGCTCTTATTCTGCTCTGGATCATATGCGCTCGATCTCTGTGACTGGACCTCGATCTCGATCGGGAGTAATGCCTCCATACCATAAACTAGACTGAATGATGTTTCTCTCGTGGTTGACCTTGGCGTTGTTCGATACGCCCAAAGTACTGAGGTGAGCTCGTCAACCCATGTGCCCGACGCCTTCTCCAGTCTCATTTTTAGACCATTCAGTATGATTCCGTTTGTTACCTCAACCTGCCCGTTGGCTTGCGGATGAGCAACCGATGCAAAATGTTGCTCGATCTTCATGTCATCGCACCACGCTCGAATCCGCTTGCCACTGAGTTGTGTCTCATTGTCGGATATTAACACCTTTGGGACTCCAAACCTGCAACAAATATTGTTATATAAAAGTTGTATGACTTTCTCCTCCGTAATCTTGGCCAACGGTTCGGCCTCCACCCATTTTGTAAAATAATCCACCGCCACAATCAAAAACTTTATGTGCCCAGTTTCTTGCGGCATCGGCCCCACTAGATCGACACCCCATTGCGCGAATGGGATAGGAGCGCTCATTGTGGTCATAGTCTCTGCCGGTTGATGTATAAGTGGCTCATGTTTTTGGCACTGCAAACATTTCCTCACCATCATCTTTGCGTCCTCCTTCATGGTCGGCCAGAAATATCTTGCCCTCAAAATTTTTGCCACTAAGGAACCTGCCTTGCTGTGATCGCTGCAACATCCCTCGTGGGTCTCCTTCAATACGTATCGACCTTCTTCTCGTGTGACACATCTCAAGTGAGGTCCGACATACGACCTCTTATACAACACCCCCTCCGTGCTCGAAAACCTCCTTAGTACTTTCGTCCCTCCTTCTCTCAAATCCTTCAGTATCGAGGCTCTCCAGTCGTCAACCTCTTCTATTTCCGCCACCTCATACTCGACCACACTCTTCTCCATGTGTAGCAAAGTAACACTTCTGCTCTTACAGACGACTAGATTCTGCGCGATCTTGGATAACAGATCTGCTCGACCTTTCTCTCCACGGGGTATCTGCACCAGCTCGAACGAGCTAAACTCTTCACGCAACCTCTTCATTTCTTCCACGTACCGTAGCATCCTCTCCTCCTTCACCTCAAAGAAACTGGCCCACTACCAGCAGAGAATCAGAATATACCTGAACTTTGCGAGCTCCACCCGCCATGGCTAACTGCATTCCTTTAATAACCGCCTCGTACTCCGCCTCATTGTTCGACACCTTGTACCCAACTTTGACTGCGAACTCCAAATTATCTCCTTTAGGCGAAATTAAAACAATGCCCAAACCTCCTCCGACTCTTGATACCGAGCCGTCAACAAACATTTGCCAAACACCCTCTGCCTCCTCTTCTACTTTTGTACCTTCTTGTATAAAATCAGCCAACGCTTGTGCCTTAATCGCCCTCCTTGGCTCATATGCTATCGCGTATTCGCTCAACTCGACCGCCCACTTCACTAGTCGACCCGATACAGAGGGTCGACCTAACGTTTCTCCCAGTGGCATGTTTGTTCTCACCTTCACCTTGTGGCCTAGAAAGTATGGCCGCAACTTCCTCACCGTGACCACCACAGCTAAGGCACATTTCTCAATCTCGGAGTATCTCCTCTCCGCTCTCTATCGGGAATTGCACTATGCCCTCTTCCCGCAACAACAGTGAACTCACCGCCACTTCTCCGATCGATATGTATAGCACTAGATCCTCCTCGAGGATCGGCTTAGCCAGCAAGGGTAGGTTGGCTAACACCAACTCCTCAAACGATCTCTGGGCCTCCTCCGTCCATTAGAATTTTGAGCTCTTCCTCAGTGTTCGAAACAGAGGGCCGCTCTTCTCTGCCACCTTCGATATGAAACGACTTAGGCCCGCTATTCCGCCCGTCAAAATCTGCACCTCCTTCACCTTCGTGGGTGGTTGCATCTCGATCACCACCCTCACCTTCTCCGAGTTAACCTCGATCTCCCTCTTTGTCACCATATATCCCAAAAATTTTCCCGACTTCACTCTGAAAGAACACTTGGCGGGATTTAGTTTCACGCCATACCTCTGTAAAGTCGAGAACGTCTCTTTCAAATCATTCACGTGATCGGCCTCCACTTTACTCTTCACCAGCATATCATCGACGTAAACCTCCATATTCCTTCCCAGCTGCTCTTTGAAAATTTTATCGACCAGCCGTTGATACGTCGCGCCTGCGTTCTTCAAACCAAAGGGCATCACCACATAACAATAAGTGTCCCTGCTCGTGACAAAGCTCACTCTCTTTCTATCCTCCCGAGCCAAAGGGATCTGGTGATATCCCTGGGACGCGTCCATAAGACTGAGAAACTCACAACCCGCGGTAAAATCGACCAGCTGGTCGATCCTAGATAATGGATATAGATCTTTCGGGCATGCCATGTTTAAGTCACGAAAATCAATACACATCCTCCACTTTCCTCCCGACTTAGATACCATCACCGTGTTCGACAACCACTCGGGGAACTGGATCTCCTTGATATGACCCGCCTTCAACAACTTCTCAACTTCCTGCTCAATCACCTTGTCCATCTCTGCTTCATGGTATCTCCTCTTCTGTTTCACCGGCCTCACCGTCAAATCAATATTCAATCTGTGATCGATTATCTCTGCCTTTATCCCCGTTAACTCCTCTGTGGTATATACGAATATGTCCGCAAACTCCCAAATTAGCCCGATCAATCTCGACCGTATGGGTTCCTCGAGCTCCCTTCCTATTTGAAATTTTCTCTCCTCACACCCTTCCACCATCTGGACCTCCTCAATTTCTCTCCTGGCCGCATCTCCACCTTCTCCGTCCCTTTATCTGCCTTCTCCTTCTCCTCCTTTGACCTCGAACTCCCTTGTCGACTCAATGTTCCCTCCTCGATCTTCACTTGCTTCCTCGAGAGCTGCCTGTTGTTGCTCATCGTGGTTTGATAACAGCTCCTCGAGGTCAGCTGATCTCCCGCGACCTCACCAACGTTTTCGCCCACTGGATACTTGATCGTCATATGGTACGTTGATACGACTGTCTGGAATGCATTTAAACTGGTCCTTCCCATTATGATGTTGTATGATGACTCCGCTCCCACGGCCACAAATCTCACCATCCTCACCTTCCTCGTCATCCCTTTCCCTAAAGCAACAGATAGACTCACCTCTCCCATTGGCATCACTTCTCCTCCATTAAATCTATATAAGGTTGTGGTTACCGGCTTCAGCTCGAGGTTAAGCTCCTTGTATATCTGCACAAAACAATCATAAAACATTATATCTACCGAACTCCTGGTATCAATGAACACCCTCTTCACATCAAAACCCTGTCACCTCCGCTGTTATCACCAACACATCATTGTGGGGCAACACCACTCCCTCTGCATCCTCTGCCCGTAAACTTATCTCCAGCATTCGAGCAGTAATCCCCACCTCCTCTCTCTTTCTCTTCATCGCTCGAACATGGCCCTTCCTCGCATTGTTCGAGTCCCCGTCAGTCGGGCCTCCCCAAATCATATATATCGTCCCCCTCTTCACAGGGCCATGATCCTCCTGACCTCCTCGATCTGTACTCCCTCGCCTTCTTTTGCCCCCTCAATCACCTCTCCCTCCTCGAGGTTCGTCTTCCTCATCATCATCTCGATCACTCCGTTCCACCGAATCTTCCCGACACTTTCCTTTGTCCTTCCCCTTCACCTTGTCTTCATACACGAACTCCTTGAGATGCCCCGCCCTAATAAGGCGCTCGATCTCATCTTTGAGGTGCCTGCACTTCTCCGTTGTATGCCCATAATCTTTATGAAAATGGCAGTACTTCTTTGATCTGGGCTACGTCGGCCCTCATGCCTCGGCCTAGGCCATGTCACATCCTTGTCCTCGATCTTTTTCTCGATAGCCACCAGCACTTCTCCTATCTTTGCATTCAGCGGCGTAAAGTTATGGAACCGCTTTCCTCTAAACACTGGTCGATCCTTCCACCTGTCCTCTCGTCCACGATCAACCCTGCCACGCCCCTCTCTCCTGGGCGATCTCCTCCCTGGTGACACCCTACGGGGCGAGTTCTCCCTTCCTTTCTTCGGCTCCGGCTTAGCTAATTCCTCCAACTTAGCAAACTCCACCTCCGTCTCCTCCAGGTTAATATACTTCTTACACCTCTTCAGCACGTCGTCATACGTACGAGCAGGGATTTTGGCTAAAGATGTTAGATAGTGCCCTGCTCGCAAACTCCTTATCAACCCTCCAGCCTTCACCTCGTCCGCGGCCGTGGGGACCTCCAAACAAGTTTGATTATATCGCGCAACATACTTGCGCAACGACTCTTTCTCCCCCTGTCTCATGGCCATCAGCGTCAAATACATTTTCTCCTGCGCCGCAGCACTCGCATATTGGGTCATCAGCTTCTCCGCGAAATCGTCAAAGTCTTTGACCGATCCATGAGGGAGCTGCTGGAACTAATCGAGCGCGCCTCCTCTTAAGGTCGATAAGAATGCCCTGCAGCTAACAGAATCAGAATAACCATGTAGCACAGCCAAGTTCTCAAACGCCCTTACGTGCCTCGACGGGTCAGTAGTCCCATCGAACACCAAACTCAAGTCTCTGAAATTCGCAGGTAATGGTGCAGCCAATATGTCCCTCAAGAACGGGTGTCCTCGAGCACGCCTTTCAGGTCGACCATCCATCTTAGCTTGCATCTGCCTTACCTGTTCCGCGAGTCTCTCTACCTCTCGATCTCGCAAAGCTCCATCTCCTCCATAGCTAGACACATCCTCATCAACCATCGTCGGTCCAACAGCCACTCGCGAAAGGCTTTGGGTGACTTGCTGAACCGCTTGTGCTGCCGCGTTCGCCACCATCTGCTGCATCTCCTGCCTGGTCATCACCACCTGCTGGCCGAGGCGCTGCTCCCCCACCGGGGACAGTGCTGCTCCCTACACCACCGCTCCTTGCTGCGGCGTCACGGCCAGATTTGGTTGCAACGGCGTTAGGGTCGCCGCTCCTTGAGCTGTACGGGCCTCCTGAGCTCGGCTTGAGCCCACGTCAGCCTCTGGTTGCACCGGCGTGACTCCTACACCTTGGGAAAAGGGCGTCGAAGTCACCGGTGTACGCGAGGGTCCAGAGAAGCCCACGAGAGGGCCTTCTCCAAACGGCCTCCTCATCGTCCACACTTCGTCGAACGATGCTTGCAAATCTTTCTTAGAAATTCCGTCCGCCATAGCCGCCGAGCTTCAGCAATCTCAGCACACCACTGTTTGAACGAAAGTCCCACAGACGGCGCCAAATGGTAACGCAAAACACTGTGACCGGCCTGAAATCGGTTCGCCTTCCTCTTCCTCGCCGGTAGAACGCCGCGCACCTGCACAGAACTCTCACACCGGAGGGGTTTTCCCGTGAAGAGCCTCCGATACTTAAGTCAGTCTATGTTTATTCAATTTTCCAAAGTAAAGAATGGATAAATCGTAAGTCACGAGAAAAAGGCTCACTCCTATAAATATAGCAGTGAGATACCTGCCCTAGGAGCTGCCCGGATTTTAGTGAGCTGTCCTACCCGCGCTGCCCGTCCGTACACACACAGTGTGCTTGTGTCAGAGATGCCAGAGGTGGTTATCGCCACTATTGCTCTGTACCAATGTACTCTCACCACGTGTCCCTCTGAGTGGAGGGAGATTATTCTTCTGCGCATGCCGTTAGGATCTTCTAACGCCACCCACGCGCTTTCTCGCGTTCAAGCCACGCTCTCGACTGCTCTTCACCTGTTGAGTGCTCGATCTGACCGAGTCCCCCATCGCTAGGTCGATCCTCGACCAGTTTTGCTATTCGCTCGATCTCTTCCCCATTGGTCGATTATCCCTCGATCAATGCAGTTTTCTCTACTTCGAGCTTACCCGACCAATGTGGTAAACCGGTTTATCCTTTAGCTATATAATATCCCATATCAATACTAAATATATATAACTAACTGAATTAATATCTACAACCATAATTTTCATAATATATTTATTTTTAATCTTTTCAATAAATTACTATGAAATTAATATTAAGATATTATTGAAAATACATCTAATCAATTTATAATAAAAATAATTCTACTTAAGTCAATGTCTAGTTAATGAATATCATACATTGAGTCACAAAAAGTAATTATTTTTTACATATATAAGATTTGTCAATAAATATGGATTAATTAAATGCTAAATATAGACGGAAAGTATTTCCCGCCTATGCCAATTATGGCAATATGAATTGTCCATTATATAGATATAGAATATAGATTACCGCGCATGAAATTGGGAAAATCTTGTTGTTTAATATTTTTTTTTTCTATTTTGTTTCCTTTTGTAACGTGAGATAGACTTCCAAGTCACCTTAATTAACGTAAGCTAATTACATAATCTATATTTTTGTGGTTCAAAATAATATGCAAATTAGTATTTGATCATGTGCACATGCACAGAGAGAAACTAAATTATATATATTATATGTACGTATATGATATTTAAAAATTCAAATTAGATAAATTGTGTATTACATTTTAAAATTTGATTATATATATGTATAATATAAATATAAATTATTTAACTTTCATATAAATTATTTTTTTTTGATATTGTATAATTACAATACAAAATAGAAATATTAGTAAAAAGAGTAATTTAATATTATATATTCAGAAAATTTAAAATCTTGTAAAGTTGTTACAGAATAAATAATTAATAATAATAAGATTTTACTTGTGTAATTGTCATTTGAATGGTAGTCATAAAGATTTTTATTAAATTTTGAACATATTTTTATTAAATGAACTCATCTTATTGTTAATTGTGGTTGAATAAAATTTATTAAAGCTTGCCAGCAATTATATATACTAGTATGCGATCATGTGCACATGCACTGGTGCAAATAAATTTGATATATTATATTGTGTATGTAATATTAAAATTTGCAATTTAGATAATGAATATATCACAATTTATAGTTTATCAGTATTAAAAATGAATGATATAAATATAAACTATTTAACTCTTTGAGCATATCACTAATTATAATTTAAATAATGAGTATATCACTAATTTAATGACTTTGTATTTTGTGTGCAATAAAATATTATTGCATAATTCTTTTACATATTTTCATATCATAAAATAAATCGGAAAGTAAAAAAATGAATTTTTATTAAATTAAATCGGTTCAATTAAATTTGGTAATATATGATTTCCAACTAAGAATTGAAAATAAAATAAAATAAAATAAGTTTGCAAAAAAATGCAAATGACCAAAATTATGTAAAAATATTAGAAATTACATTACATATAAAAATTAAACAATATTGATTGTAACATTTAAATAAAAGTGGAATAAAGTGAAGAAAATACAATATCAATGATAGATTTTTGTAACGCCTTTTGGAGGGAAAACAAAAGAGATTTTATTAATTGTTTGCTAGCAATCTATATATATTGAAAAAGATTGATGGAAAATTCATTTGTGGAAAGTTTAATTTTTGGGTCAAATTCGTTGACTTGCCATTTAAGGGAAATCTGTCCATATTTTTTCAAACCGATTTCCTAAAGCCTTTTTCATTATTTTAAAAACAGTTAATGAGATATTTTTGGTAGATTTGTTTTGTTTAATATGTACGCAACAATATTCCATATTTTTCGTATGAGATATCCATTCACGTTTTTTTTCAAGTAGACTTCAAAACACTATTTTAATCATTTCAAAAATATTTTTGTATTTTATTTTGGTTAACATAGAATCAAATACCTTCCATCTTTTAATGTTTAGATCAATTTTAAAAGATCCATCCATATTTTACATATTGAATCTGTCGATCAATTTTAAAAAGATTCGTGCTTCAAATTTACAAATATTCTTGGTTTTTTTTCAAACCCATTAATTATTTTGAAAATACTTTTGTGTTTTATTTGGAATCAACAACATTCCATATTTTACGTACTAGAATTTTGCAGCTATTTAAAAAGATTTGTGCTCTAGTTTTGCAAAGATTTGTGAACTTTTTTTATCAAGTATTTTACGTACTAGAATTTCACAGCTAATTAAAAAAAATTGTGCTCTAATTTTGCAAAGGTTTGTGAACTTTTTTTCCAATAGAATTTTACAGCTAATTAGAAAAGATTTGTGCTCTACTAATTTTACAAAGATTTGTTAACTTTTTTTCTCGATATGGACTTGTATCTGTTAAAGTAAAAATGTAGAAGTTGTATAAGATTGGTTTCTTTAAAATTGTTTGTAAACAAACCTTATCAACACATATATTAATTTGAGCCGATTCCACCATCAAAATAAACTATCTCGAATTTCATAAAAATAACTCAACGTTAAAAAATTAACATTAAATTTGATGCAAAAATAATGTACATGTTAATTCAAAACTTATATGATCTTATTAATAGGTATCAATATTTATTTGAAAGCATTAAACATTGTATAAGGTGTTTTCTTTAATATTTATTATAAGCAAACCTTATCAACAATTTATGACCAAAATATCATTTTTAAGATAAATATATTGAATTTTAAGATTAAATCGCATCACATAAATAAAATTTTGAAAATCTCATCGCATGTTGGTTTATTCCTGAAGAAGTCGATGTTTAGTTATGGACAACAACCCCAACTGTACGTTGCAGTATCACGTGTCACCAACCGAAATGAGCTGAAAATACTAGGGGAATATATCTATTTAGAATTTCTAATGACTTTTAAAGACTTCAGAAATCCTGATGTATTTAATTTAGACTTTTAAAAGTCTTGAGGTATTCAGTTAGGACTTTAAAAAGTCATACAAAATTCTGATTTATTTAACTTATTTGAGACTAAGATTTGTTAAGACTTTTTAAGATTTTCTAGGATTTATAAGGAAAAAAATATATACGAAATCCAACCTCTAGATTTAAGATTTAACAGGATTCCTCCAAAATCTGAAAATTTTAAAAAATCTCAAAATTTCACTCGAAATCCCAAACGAATACACTTCCATTAGTTTTTTATAACTATGGTTCGCCAACAAATCAAACAAAAAATATTATATACAAGTTTGTTTTCAATAATTTGTAGCTTTTGATATTGTTGGCGAGCTGTGTATTATTGTTTTACGTATCAAAACTCTTAGTATTTAAGATGTTAAACATTCTACTTAAATATGTCATCCCGTGCATCGCACGGCCCACTACTAGTTATATATATATATATATATATGGGATATTATACACTTAAGGAATAAAGCGGTTCATTATGCTGGTCGTACGGGCTTAATATCGGGGAAACCACGTTGGTCGAGCAATAACAGGCTGGAAGGAAGTGGTCGAGCATGGTAGCAGATCTGGTCGATGGTCGACCTTGTGAGGGGGAGCTCAGTCAGATCGAGCACGCAGCGAGTGAAGAGCAATCGCGGGGCATGGTGTGAACATGAGGAAGCGCGTGGACTCCGTCAGAAAATCTCAAGGGAATATTAAGGAGAATAATTACCCTCTGTTCAGAGGGACACGTGGCGAGAGTACATTGGTGCAAAGGGATAGTGGCGATAACCACCTCTGACACACACACACTGTGTGTGTATGGAAGAGCAGCGCTAGGAGGACAGCTCATCAGATCCGGGCAGCTTCTAGAGCAGGTATCTCACTCCTATATATATAGGAGTGAGTCTTTCTTGTTATTTATGATTTATCCATTTCTTACTTTGGAGAATTGAGTGAAACATATACTTACTTAAGCATCGGAGGCTCTTCACCGGAAAAACCCCTCGCTGTGAGAGTTCTTTGCAGGTACGCAGCGTTCTACCGGCGAGGAAGAGGAAGACGAGCCGATGGCGGACGGAATTCCTAGGAGAGATTTGCAAGCGTCGTTTGATGAGGCATGGACGACGACGAGGCCGTTTGGAGAAGGCCCTCCTCTGGGCTTCTTTAAACCCTTGCATACACCGGTGACCCCGATGCCTATTCCGCAAGGTGTGGGGGTCACGCCGGTGCATCCCGGAGCTGATGTGGGCTCAAGTTGAGCTCAGGGCAGGAGGCCCGTACGACTCAGGGAAAGGCAATTCCACCGTTACAGCTAGATCTAACCGTGGCGCCGCAGCAAGGAGCGGTTGTTGCAGAGAGTAGCGCCGCCGCGGATGGAGGAGCAGCGCCTCGGCCAGCAGGTGGTGATGACTAGGCAGGAGATGCAGCAGATGATGGCGAACGCGGCGGCACAAGCGGTCCAGCAGGTCACACAAAGCCTTTCTCGAGTGGCTGTTGGGCCGACGATTGTGGAAGAGGATATGTATAACTATGGGAGAGATGGAGCTCCGCGAGATCGGGAGGTGGAGAGGCTCGCGGAGCAGGTGAGACAGATGCAGGCCAAGATGGATGGTCGACCTGAGAGGCGTGCTCGAGGACACCCGTTCTCTAGGGAAATAGTGGCTGCACCATTACCCGCGAATTTCAGGGATATGAGTTTGGTGTTCGATGGGACTTCTAACCCATCAAGGCATGTAAGGGCGTTTGAGAACTTGGCTGTGTTATATGGTTATTCTGATTCTGTTAGTTGCAGGGCATTTTTGTCGACCTTGAGAGGAGGTGCGCTCGACTGGTTTCAGCAGCTCCCTCATGGATCGATAGCGGATTTTGATGATTTCGCTGAGAAGCTGATGACCCAATATGCGAGTGCTGTGGTGCAGGAGAAGACGTATTTGACTTTGATGGCCGTGAGGCAGGGGGAGAAGGAGTCGCTACGCAAGTATGTGGCTCGATATAATCAAACTGGTTTGGAGATCCCCACGGCTGCCGATGAGGTGAAAGCTTTAAGGTTGATAAGGAGTTTACGAGCAGGGCCCTGTCGATCATCCCTGGCCAAAACCCCTGCTCGTACATATGATGACGTGCTGAAGAGGTGCAAAAGGTATATTAATCTCGAGGAAACGGAGGCAGAGTTTGCTAAGTTGGAGGAGTTGGCCATGCCAGAGCCCAAGAAGGGGAGAGCAAACTCGCCTAGGAAGGTGTCACCGAGGAGGAGATCGCCCAGGAGAGAAAGGCGTGGCCAGATGGATCGAGGACGGGATGATAGGTGGAAGGATCGGCCAGTATTTGGAGAAAAGCGGTTCCATAACTTTACGCCGCTGAATGCGAAGATGGGAGAAGTGTTGGTGGCCATTGAGAAGAAGATAGATGACAAAGATGTGACGTGGCCCAGGTCGAGACATGAAGGACCGACACAGCCCAGGTCGAGGAGGTACTGCTGTTTTCATAAGGATTACGGGCATACGACAGAGAAGTGCAGGCATCTCAAAGATGAGATCGAGCGCCTCATTAGAGCGGGGCATCTCAAGGAGTTTGTATACGAGAACAAAGTGAAGGGAAAAGAAAAGGGGAAATGTTGAGAAGATTCGGTGTAGAGAAGAGATCGAGATGACGATGAGGAAGATGAGCCTCGAGGAGGGAGAGGTGATCGAGGAGGCACTGGAGGTAAGAGGAGACGTGGGAGCAGAGATCGAGAGGAACAACAAATGGTTTCAGGAGGATCAGGGCCTTGTTAAGAGAGGGACGATATACATGATTTCAGGAGGACCAACAAATGGAGACTCAAACAATGCGAGGAAGGGGCATGTTCGAGCAATAAAGAGCAAGAGAGAGGAGGTGGGGATTACTGCTTGAATGCCGGAAATAAGTTTTCGAGCAGAGGATGCTGAAGGATTGGTGTTGCCCCACAATGACGCATTGGTGATTACGGCGGAGGTGGCAAGCTTTGATGTGAAGAGGGTGTTCATTGATACCGGGAGTTCGGTGGATGTAATGTTTTATGATTGTTTTGTGCAGATAAACAAGGAGCTCAACCTTGAGTTGAAGCCGGTGACCACAGCCTTATACGGATTCAATGGAGGTGAAGTGATGCCAATGGGAGAGGTGAGTCTATCTGTCGCCTTGGGGAAAGGAGCGACAAGGAAGGTGAGGATGGTAAGGTTCGTGGTCGTGGGAGCAGAGTCATCGTACAACATCATAATGGGGAAGACCAGTTTGAATGCATTCCAGATCGTGTCGACGTACCACATGACGATCAAATATCCAGAGGGCGAAAACGTTGGTGAGGTCGCAGGAGACCAGCTTACTTCGAGGAGCTGTTACCAAACCACGGTGAGCAACAATAGACAGCTTGCGAAGAGGCAAGTGAAATCGGAGGAGGGAACGCTGAGTCGACCTGGGGATTCGAGGTCGAAGGAGGAGAAGGAGAAGCCAGATAAAGGGAAGGAGAAGGTGGAGATGCAACCAGGAGGGGAGATCAAGGAGATTCAAATGATGGAAGGTTGTGAAGAGAGGATGTTTCGAATAGGGAAGGAGTTGGAGGAGCCCATAAGGTCGAAGTTGATTGGGCTGATAAGGGAGTTCGCGGATATTTTTGCGAATACGGCTGAGGAGTTGACGGGTATAAAGGCGGAAGTAATTGAGCATAGGCTGAATATCGACCTCTAGGTAAGGCCGGTAAAACAGAAAAGGAGGCACCATGGAGCAGTGATGGACAAGGTGATTGAGCAGGAGGTAGAGAAGTTGTTGAAAGCGGGACATGTTAAGGAGATTCAATTCCCCGAGTGGCTATCCAACACGGTGATGGTGTCTAAGTCGGGAGGAAAGTGGAGGATGTGCATTGATTTTCGCGACTTAAACAAGGTGTGCCCGAAAGATTTGTATCCATTGCCGAGGATCGACCAGCTGGTCGATTCTACTGCAGGGTGTGAGTTGCTTAGCCTTATGGATGCGCCCCTGGCTCGGGAGGATAGGAAGAGAGTGAGCTTTGTTACGAGCAGGGGCACTTATTGCTATGTGGTGATGCCTTTTGACCTAAAAAACGCAGGAGCAACATACCAGAGGCTGGTCGATAAAATCTTTAAGGAGCAATTAGGTAGAAACATGGAGGTTTATATGGATGATATGTTAGTAAAAAGCAAGGAGGAGGCCGATCACATGAATGATCTGAAGGAAACCTTCTTGACTATACGAAGGTATGGTATGAAGTTGAACCCAACTAAGTGTTCTTTCGGTGTGAAGTCGGGGAAATTTTTCGGATATAAGGTGACGAAGAGAAGAATCGAGGTGAATCCAGAGAAGGTGCGGGCGGTGATTGAGATGAAACCGCCTACGAAGGTGAAGGAGGTGCAGATCCTGACGGGCCGAATTGCGGGACTGAGCCGCTTCATATCGAAGGTGGCGGAGAAGAGCGGCCCCCTGTTTCGAACACTGAGGAAAAGTTTGAAATTTCTGTGGACGGAGGAGGCTCAGAAGTCATTCGAGGAGTTGCAGAAGGTGTTAGCCAACCTACCTCTGTTGGCCAAGCCGGTCCATGGGGAGGACCTTGTGCTATACGTATCGATCGGGAAAACAACGGTGAGTTCGGTGTTGTTGCGGGAAGAGGGAACGGTGCAATTCCCGATCTATTATGTAAGTAGGGTGATGCAAGGAGCAGAAAGGAGATATTCGGAGATCGAGAAGTGTGCACTTAGCAGTGGTGGTTACAGTGAGGAAGTTGCGGCCTTATTTTCTGGGCCATAAGGTGAAGGTGAGAACGAACATGCCTCTAGTGAAGTGGACGGTCGAGCTGAGCGAGTAAACGATAGCATATAAGCCTAGGAGGCGATCAAGGTGCAGGCGATGGCTGATTTCATACAGGAGGGTACAAAAAGGGAGGAAGAGTAGAAGGAGTTTGGCAGGTGTTCGTAGATGGCTCGGTGTCAAGGGTTGAAGGTGGCTTGGGCATTGTGTTAATTTCACCCAGGGGAGATAGCCTAGAGTTTGCAGTTAAGGTAGTGTACCGAGTGTCGAATAATGAGGCGGAGTACGAGGCAGTTATCAAGGGAATGCAGTTGGCCATGGCGGGAGGAGCCCGAAAGATTCAAGCACACTCTGATTCTCAATTGGTGGTTGGCCAATTTCAAGAGGATTTCGAGGTAAAGGAGGAGAGGATGCAGAAGTACATAGAGGAAATGAAGAGGTTATGGGAGGAGTTCAGCTCATTCGAGCTGGTGCAGATACCTCGAGGGGCGAACGGTCGAGCATATCTATTATCTAAAATAGCACAGAATCTGGTCGACTGTAAGAGCAGAAGTGTAACTTTGCTGCGCATGGAGAAAAGCGTGGTCGATTGTGAGATGGTCGAAATAGAGGAGGTCGATGATTGGAGAGCCTCGATATTGATGGAGTTGAGAGGAGGTGAGGTAAAGGTGCTGAGGAGGTTCTTCGAGCATGAAGGAGTGTTGTATAAGCGGTCGTATGCTGGACCCCATTTGAGGTGTGTTACGCGAGAGGAAGGTCGATATGTGCTAAAGGAGACGCATGAAGGATGTTTCAGTGATCATAGCAAGGCGGGTTCCTTGGTGGAAAAAATTCTAAGGGCAGGATATTTTCTGCCAACTATGAAGGAGGATGCAAAATGATGGTGAGGAAATGCTTGTAATGCCAGAAGCATGGTCCACTTATTCATCAACCGGAGGAGACGATGACTTTGATGAGTGCCCCTATTCCGTTCGCGCAATGGGGTGTCGATCTGGTGGGGCCGATGCCGCAGGGAACAGGGCAAAGAAAATTTTTGATTGTGGCGGTGGACTATTTTACGAAGTGGGTGGAGGCCGAACCATTGGCCAAAATTACGGAGAAGAAGGTCATACAATTTTTATATAACAGTATTTAGTGCAGGTTTCGTGTCCCAAAGGTGCTGGTGTCCGACAATGGAACATAATTCAATGGCAAATGGATTCGAGCATGGTGCGAAGACATGAAGATCGAGCAACATTTCGCATCGGTCACTCATCACAAGCCAATGGACAAGTCGAGGTGACCAATAGGATCATACTGAACCGCCTAAAAACCAGACTGAAGAAGGCGTCGGGTTCATGGGTCGACGATCTCACTTCCGTACTTTGGGCATATCGAACAACGCCGAGGTCAACAATAGGGGAAACACCTTTCAGTTTGGACTACGGCATGGAGGCATTATTCCGGTGGAGATCGAAGTCCAATCCAGAGATCGAGCACATATGATCCTAAACAGAATGAGAACTGGATGATGGCGGCCCTCGACACAATCGAAGAACTTCGAGAACGTGCCTCGATCAGGGTCGAGGCATACAAGCAGAGAATGCGGGCAGCACATGACAGAAAAGTGAAGTTCAAAAGGTTCCAGGTGGGTGACCTGGTCTGGAAAAGGGTGGACGTGCTGAAGTATGTAGGAAAGCTCGAGCCCAACTGGAAGGACCATACCTGGTCGAGAAGGTCCATGCGGGAGGAGCATACTCGCTCAAAGACGCCGAAGGAAGATCACTCCCCAGGTCATGAAACGTGGCTAACTTGAAGAAATATTATGTTTAAATTTTTCTCTTTTTTATCTCTTTTCCCCTTTTCTTTTGCTGAAAATTTTCACAAAAATGATGTAATCGAATTCTCAGTTTCTGATTAATGAAATCTTATTTACAAGTTTCAATACCTTGTCTAATTATTGCTTTATCCTACTTTGCATATGTGATGTCACACGATGACTGGATGTTCGAAGACAAAAAATCCATCATGATTAAGGCCGAGAGGCTGGATGGTCGCATGTAACGACCACTCCTTTGAGGGTGGACATGTGCTCGAAGACAAAAAAATCCATCATGATTAAGGCCGAAAGGCTGGATGGTCGCATGTAACGACCACTCCTTTGAGGGTGGACATGTGCTCGAAGACAAAAAAATCCATCATGATTAAGACTGAGAGGCTGGATGGTCGCATGTAACGACCATTCCTTTGGGAGTGGACATGTGCTCCAAGACAAAAAAATCCATCATGATTAAGGCCGAGAGGCTGGATGGTCGCATTTAACGACCACTCTTTTGAGGGTAGACATGTGCTCGAAGACAAAAAAATCCATCATGATTAAGGCCGAAAGGCTGGATGGTTGCATGTAACGACCACTCCTTTGAGGGTGGACATGTGGTCGAAGACAAAAAATCTAACATGATTAAGGCCGAGAGGCTGGATGGTCGCATGTATCGACCACTCCTTTGAGGGTGAACATGTATTCAAAAACAAAAAACTCCATCATGTTTAAGGCCAAAAGGCTTGATGGTCACATGTATCGACCACTCCTGGGAGGGTGGACATGTGTTCAGTGACATTTAAGTCATTGCGATCAATTAATTTATTGTGATTAATCAAGGAGATTAATGGGGTGACTTGAGTAGCTGATGTACATGACGTCGACGCATAACAACAACACAAGCTCGTCGATAATAAAAACAACATACAAAATAATACATCGATAGGCACATAAGCAAGAAAATAACAAGAAAATTCCACATACTTCAACAACAATAATATTCATCCTGTGAAAAAGAGGCAAAAATTGAAATTACGACAAATTTAAGATACAACATTATCAGATCCTGTGACATCTGCTCAACATTGGCATTGGTATCACTAGGAGTCTGCTCTGGAGGTGGCTCGAGCTGCTGCTGCGCTGGCTCAGTCGGCTGACTTGAGCCAAAAGTCGACCCAGTCCCATCAGACAACTGGTTTTGACGAGAAATGGGAGGAATATAACCGTCAGGCAGCTTGAAGTTGCGCCTCAGCATGTCATCATGATTTACGACAAGCTCGAGGAGGCCCGACCACCAGTCGTGGTCGGCAGGCAAATCGAGAGCGCTTTGGTAAACGGAGGGAACCTTGGGCATAACATCCCAGATAGCCTCCATATTGAACTCCTCAAAGTCGTCCTCGGCTATCTGGAGCCCCGCCTGCTGCATGATAGCCCCAAAACAGTCGGTACCATATGCCTGCACATCCTTCAGATATTGTGGCGACTACTTGAAGGCAGTCACCACTTGCTCGCGATATCCTTCCAGGAATCGCTGGCCAGCAGTGGTGTGAAAGACCATCCTCCGTGCCCGAAGAGCAGCCTCATCAATTAGGGGCTTAGCCCTCTGCTCGAAAGCAGCGTTTTCACGTGCTCGAGCCGCCTTCTCCTCCTCGAGCACAGCCACGAGAGATTTCTGTTTACCCCCCTCGACTTCTAACGTAGCCTTGAGGGCCTCCTTCTCCGCTTGCTCGGCCGCGAGCGCCTCTTCAAAGGATTTCAGGGCCCCCTCGAGCGTCTCCTTCTCTGATCGGAGAACCCTGGCTTTAGCAACCTCTTCCTTCACCCTATCCCGAAGCTCCTGGTTCCGGAAAATGAGCTCGTTTCTCTTGTTCCGGAGAAGAAGTGACCCCTGCTCGATCGCTGGGATAGATCAGCTCGAGCTGGAGAGGGTTTGCTCTTGTGGCAGATCCACATATGGGCCAGCCTAGGCAATCGCCTAGGCTGGATTTTTGGTGTTAACTTCATATCATTACATGTGTTAATTGTAAATTTAATTTAATATTTGTAAAAATATAAATACAAGTTTTAATTTTAAAATTTAAAATAATTCTTACAAAATAACGTTATTTTTTTATATAAAATGATACACCTCACCTGTCAAATTTGAATGCACTATGTTAAAAATTTTATAATGTATAATAGACTTGATTGATAAATTTATTATTTTTCAGTCATAGTTAATATATATTAATTTTTTATTGATAGGGCGATGATTGATATAATTTTTTTTAATTATATATAAGATATTAATGTCAAGCTATAGATCGTCAAAATATAATTAGTTTAATTTATAATAAATAAAAATTGATAACAAATATAAATGTTATTAACTTTTAAAAATATTTACAATTTAAGTTAGCCAAGGGTTTTGGTAAAGCAAAACACTCCGATCGGCTTGAAATCGGTTTGCTTCCTCCTTCCTTGCCGATAGAACGCCGCATCCCTGCACAGAACTCTCACACCGGAGGGGTTTTTCGGTGAAGAGCCTCCGATGCTTAAGTCAGTATGTGTTTGTTCAATTTTCCAAAGTAAAGAATGGATAAATCGTAAACCCTAAGAAAAGGTCCACTCCCATATATATAGGAGTGAGATACCTGCCCTAAGAGCTGCCCGGATATTGGTGAGCTGTCCTGCCCTTGCTGCCCGTCCGTACACACACAGTGTACGTGTTGTCAGAAATGTCAGGGGTGTCAGAGGTGGTTGCTACCACTATCACTCTGCACCAATACGTTTTCGCCACGTGCCCCCCTCTGAGCTGAGGGGAATTATTCCCTTGCGCAAACCGTTGGGATCTCCTGACATCACTCACGCGCCCATTCGCGTTCAGGTCACGCTCTCGACTGCTTCCTTCCTGCTGCGTGCTCGATCTGATCGAGCTCCCCTTACTAAATCAATCCTCGACCAGCTCTGCTATTCTGCTCGATCTGTTCCGTTTCGGTCGATCATTCTTCAACCAACGTGGTTTCCTCCACCCTACGCCTGCCTGACCGACATGATGGACCGGTTTGCTCCTTAGTCGTATAATATCCCATATCATCTAGTCCCCCCCACTCTGGTCGAGTCTGAATGACTCGATCGAAGAGTGGATTCGAGTTGTCTTCTTCGTTCAACTTATTTTTTCGATCATCTTGTTGGTGTCACCCTCTGGTCTCCTCCCTCGATCACTTTTTCATTGATGTCGCTACCTTTTCTCGACCACGTGGTTTCTTTATTGCACGCTATGATTGCTTTTTGTTGTTTTTTATTTCTTTTTATTACTAGCGTGATTTCCGCCTGCCACCAGTCTTCCTGCTTTGTACTTTTAATCATCACGTCTTCTTGCTATTTGTGTCGCTTCGATTTCTACGCCCCTTTAATTGTCTCCGCCGTTGGATCTCCTTTTATCTAACGGTCATATTCTCCCAACTCTTCCCCTTATTCATCTGTACTCCTATAAATACAATACTTAGTCGTTTTTGCTGCTTTTCTCACCTTTGCGATTTTGAACCTTCTTTGCGCTCCACACTTTCTCTCTGGAAACTGTTTTTGCCTGCTCTCAACGCCTGTTCAAGCAATTTCCAGCAGCCACTTCTCCACCGCGACCATGAGTAAGTCTCATGTTCTCCGATTTTATATTTACATGTGTTTATTTTGTCAATTTTTCGATTTTCCCGTTGTTTCTCCCTTTTCCCCTATTCTTCTTGCTCCGCTAGCGACAAAAAACCTACCTTTCTTGCTTTTCAAAACCCTAATTCCTCTTCTCTTTCCCTCAATTTTTGCTCTTCTTTTCAGATTCCGCTGATTCTAACGTACCGAGCCATCAGTTCAGTGAGGATGAGGCAAGCGCATCGTCTTTTCCTGTTCGCCAGCCTATTCCTCACTCGCCTTCTCGCTCCGTTGAGGAAATCTACAATCCCGTTCCCCTCAGTGTTCTACGCCCTTCTGATTACACCACACCTTCTCCTCCTCGCCGATCTACTCGTCCGATTGATGAATCGGATGGGGATACCCTCGATCACATCCCCCTGAATCGTCGCCGACCGGCGTTTGGGGCCTCTGATGCCGTTGAAGAGGCCCTCGATGCCGCCGAAGCCGCTGCTGAGAAAGACGAAGACAATATTCCTCTTTCTCGCCATTCCATTTTTGCTCGGGCTGCTTCTTCGTCTATCCCCGTCTCTACTTCTCCTAAGGCTGCTCCTAAGAAGGGTAAGTCGGCTAAGGTGTCCACCTCTTCAAAAAAGGCTTCTTCTTCCTCTCGTTCCCTCATAGCTGGTTGGTTGGATGCCGAAGAAGTTAGCTATCCTACCAATTGGGCTTTTTTGTCCCCGAGCTCTCGAGATACCTATGACCACCCTCCCCAAAACTGTTATACTTTCTTTGAAATTCAATTTAAACTTGACATCCGCTTTCCCTTAAGCCAGGATTTGATCAATCTCTGCAAGTGGTTCGACCTACCCTTGAACCAACTTCCGCCCAACGCCATCAGATTTATTACCGTCTTCATCATCCTTTGCCGCGTTCGTCTAGGTCGACTTGACCTGGATTTTTTCCATTACTGCTATATTCCCTCGAAACATGCTCAGGGGATCTACCTCAAGAGCCGCAACGACGTCCATTTCATTTCGGATACCCCTTCAAACGTTCCCCGCTGGAAAGACAAATTCGCTTTTGTCGAGCCCAAACCTGCTTTTCCTTGGGCCCCATCTCCTTGGCTCAAGGAACTCCCTCGAGAATACTCCGTGCCTTCCACCAACGCCCTCTTCGACCAACGGATTGTAGTATGGAATAGCAAGCCCGTTGCGTCGAAGACCCTTCTGGAGGATGAGAACCTCCTGCATTTTTGTGGGCTGCTTACCCACAAATCATGCCCTCTTCCTAGTCAAAAGACTTTTGATCTTATCCGGATCGAGGGCGACCCAGGTATACATCTTTGCTAAATAGGCTTGAGCATCACCATATTTGTCTCATATATTATGTATTCATTGCGGTTTTGACCTACGTGTACGTTTTTTGCAGAGATGCCCACTATTTCTGTGCCTAGGAGGAGAGCTCCCCTGAAGAAGAAAACCGCCGTTGAGGGGTCGAGTGCCAAGCCTGCTAACTCCACCGCCTCACAACCTGTGCGCTCGACCTCACCTCCTCCTAATATAGCTGCCGAGCAGCCATCTTCGGTCCAGCCTCCCGCTGACCAGCCAACCAAGCCGTCCGACCAGCATCAAAGGCCCTCCTCTCCTCCGCGCGAACCTTCTCCGGCGCGTTCTCCTTCACACGACCAGCCTACTCCGATCATACACGTTCCCGCTTCTCCTGAGCAGACTCAGCGCAGAGAGAATTCACTTAAGCGTCCCCTTGCTGCAGGGGCTGAGGATGTCGGCAAGCGCCGTCGCGTGGAGGAAACTGCGCTGTCGATTACCACCTTTGACGGCGTAAGATTCTCGCAATTTCTCCGGGACGTTCTTCCTTCCGTCGACCATCCTACCGACAGCTATAACGATGGTCATACCCTACAAGATCGGGGCCATTGGCTCGCTCGCTGGCTGGCTCAGGTGGTTTTCTGCGACTTAACACCTATATATCTTATTTCATCCTCCTTCCTTCGTTAGTGTTCTTAACACTTTCTTCTACGCATCTTTGTAGGGAATGGTTGAGCTCGCGCCATTGATCGAGCAAACGTTGGCAAGTCTGGGTCGATCTATCTCGGCCCTCGAGCGGAGTAATCTTCGTCTTGGCACTTAGCTGCAGGAAACTATTGCCAAGGCAAATGATCTCCACGAGAGGTTAAAGGAGTCGGCTGCCCGCAATAAGGTCCTCTCTGATGAGAAAGAAACGCTCGAGGGGGCCTTGAAATCCTTCGAGGAAGCCCTCGAGGCCGAGCGAGCCGAGAAGGAGGCCCTCCTGGCTTCCAAAAAGGCTCTCGAGGTGGCGCTCGAGGAGGAGAAGTCGGCACGAGCGCGCGAAAACATCGCTTTTGAGCAGAGGGCGAAACCGCTGATCGATGAGGCTGCCCTCCGAGCCCGACGCATGGTCTTCCACACAACCGCCGGCAAGCGCTTCCTGCAGAATTGTCGTGAAGAGGTGGTGGCTGCCTTCAAGCAGTCACCACAATATCTAAAGGACGTGCAGGATTATGGCACCCACTGCTTTGGGGCCATAATGCAACAAGCGGGGCTTCAAGTGGCTGAGGACGGGTTCGAGGAGTTCAACATGGAAACCATATGGGATGCCATGCCTAAGGCCCCTGTTGGCTATCAAAATGCCCTCGACCTGCCGACGATCATGATTGGTGGTCCGGCCTTCTTGAGCTTGTCGTGGAGCGGGATGACCTGCTGAAGCGCACCTTCAAGCTCCCCGACGGCTACGTCCCTCCTCCTGCTCGCCAAACCCCGTCCACTGGTGGGGCTGGGTCTGCCTCCGGCTCGAGCCAGCCCACTGGATCGGCGCAGCAGCTCGAGCAGACTCCTGCTGACAGTGGTGCCAATGCTACCCAAACCACTCAGGATCCAAATGATGCCTCTTCTTGATTTTGTTGTAATCTTTATTCTTTTTTGTATTTGTTCGTCTGAGCGAGCGTTATCTTGTTGAATGAATACTATAAGATTTGAAGCATGTGTAATTTTCTTGTCAATGCCTTTGTTATAGCATCTGATTTAATTATCGACGAGCACGTGCCGTTACTATATGTCGATGTCCTGTGAACCAACCATAATCACTCCATTTTTATCTTCTAAATTAATCATAATTTCCGCGGCAATCTTAATGAATTGAATATCATTACACCTATTTACCCTTGAACGGGTATTCATTTCACGCGACTATCCAACCTTTCGGTCTTGATCGTGATAGATTTTTTCCGCGAGCACATGTCCACCCTCAAAGGGGTGGTCGTTACATGCGACCATCCAGCCTCTCGGCCTTATCATGATGGATTTTTTGTCTTCGAGCACATGTCCACCCTCAAAGGGGTGGTCGATACATGCGACCATCCAGCCTCTCGGCCTTAGTCATGATGGATTTTTTTGTCTTCGATCACATGTCCACCCTCAAAGGGGTGGTCGATACATGCGACCATCCAGCCTCTCGGCCTTAGTCATGATGGATTTTTTGTCTTCGAGCACATGTCCACCCTCAAAGGGGTGGTCGATACATACGACCATCCAGCCTCTCGGCCTTAGTCATGATGGATTTTTTGTCTTCGAGCACATGTCCACCCTCAAAGGGGTGGTCGTTACATGCAACCATCCAGCCTCTCGGCCTTAGTCATGATGGATTTTTTGTCTTCAAGCACATGTCCACCCTCAAAGAGGTGGTCGATACATGCGACCATCCAGCCTCTCGGCCTTAGTCATGATGGATTTTTTGTCTTCAAGTAATCATTCATCATAGGCCACCACATATATGCACCAAAATTAAAGCAATCAATTAGGCACAGTATTGAAAGTTGAACAGAAATTTCATTAGACCAAATCGGGAAATTCAGTACATCATTTTGTTGTGGAGAGTTTCCGACAAGAGAAAGAAAAGACAAAATTTTAAACATAATATTTCTTCAAGTTAGCCACATTCCATGACCTGGGGAGTGATCGGTCTTCAACATCCTTGAGTGAATATGCACCTCCCGCGTGCACCTTCTCGACCAAGTATGGTCCTTCCCAGTTAGGTTCGAGCTTACCCACGTGCTTCAACACGTCCACCCTTTTCCAAACCAGGTCGCCCACCTGGAATCTCCTCATCTTGACCTTTCTGTCATGCGCTGCCTGCATCCTCCGCTTGTACGCCTCGACTCTGATCGAGGCTTGTTCCCGATGTTCTTCGATTGTGTCCAGGGCTGCCATCATCAAGTTTTCATTCTGTTCAAGATTATACGCGCTCGATCTTTGTGATTGGATCTCGTTTTCAATTGGGAGTAGTGCCTCCATGCCGTATACCAGGCTGAATGGTGTCTCTCCCGTGGTCGATCTAGGTGTTGTTCGGTACGCCCAAAGTACTGAAGTGAGCTCGTCGACCCATGCACTCGACGCTTTCTCCAACCTTGTCTTCAAACCGTTCAATATGATCCTGTTGGTTACCTCGACTTGTCCGTTAGCCTGCGGATGAGCGACTGACGCAAAATGTTGCTCGATTTTCATGTCCTCGGACCATGCTCGAATCCGCTTGCCATTGAATTGCGTCCCATTATCGGACACCAACACCTTTGGAAGGCCAAACCTGCAGCAAATACTGTTATATAAAAATTGTATAACTTTTTCCTCCGTGATTTTCGCCAGCGGCTCGGCCTCCACCCACTTCGTGAAATAATCCACTGCCACGATCAAAAATTTCCTTTGCCCCGTTCCTTGGGGCATCGGCCCCACCAGATCGACACCCCACTGCGCAAATGGAATAGGGGAACTCATCGTCGTCATCATTTCAGCAGGTTGGTGAATAAGCGGCCCATGTTTCTGGCATTGTAAACACTTCCTCACCATCACCTTCGCGTCCTCCTTCATGGTCGGCCAAAAATATCCTGCTCGCAGTATCTTCGCCACCAGAGACCCCGCCTTCCTGTGATCGCTACAACATCCCTCGTGGGTCTCCCTCACCACACGTCGGCCCTCTTCTCGCGCCACACATCTTAGGTGAGGTCCGGCATACGACCTCTTGTACAACACTCCATTATGTTCGAAAAACCTCCTTAACACCTTCACCCCTCCTTCTCTCAATTCCTTCAGTATCAAAGTTCTCCAATCATCGACCTCTTCTATCTCCGCTACCTCCTGCTCGACCGCACTTCTCTCCATGTGCAGCAAAGTGACACTTCTGCTCTTACAGTCGACCAGATTCTGCGCGATTTTGGATAGAAGATCTGCTCGACCATTCTCACCCCGGGGTATTTGCACTAATTCGAACGAGCTAAACTCCACCCTCAACCTCTTCATTTCCTCGACATACCGCTGCATTCTTTCCTCCTTAACCTCAAAGTCCTCCTGAAATTGGCCTACCACCAACTGAGAATCAGAATACACTTGAATTTTTCGAGCTCCACCTGCTATGGCCAGCTGCATCCCTTTAATAACCGCCTCGTATTCTACCTCATTGTTCGATACCTTGTGCTCGACTTTGACTGCAAACTCCAAATTGTCTCCCTTGGGCGAGATTAGAACAATGCCCAAGCCCCCTCCGACTCTCGACACCGAGCCATTAGCAAACATTTGCCAAACACCTTCTTCTTCTTCCTCCCCCTTCGTACCCTCTTGTATGAAATCCGCCAACGCCTGTGCCTTTATCGCCCTCCTTGGCTCATATGCTATCGTGTACTCACTCATAACGTCTCTCCCAATGGCATATTCGTTCTCACCTTCACCTTATGGCCTAGAAAGTACGGCCGCAACTTCCTCACTGTTACTACCACCGCTAAAGCACACTTCTCGATCTCCGAATATCTCCTTTCCGCCCCTTGCATTACTTTACTCACGTAATAAATTGGAAATTGCACCGCGCCTTCTTCCCTTAACAAAACCAAGCTTACCGCCAGTTCTCCGATAGATACGTACAACACTAGGTCCTCTCCCGGAACTGGTTTAGCTAATAGGGGCAAGTTAGCTAACACCTTTTGTAACTACTCGAATGCTTTCTGGGCCTCCTCCGTCCATTGAAATTTTGAGCTCTTTCGCAACGTTCGAAACAAGGGCCCACTCTTTTCCGCCACCTTGGATATGAAGCGGCTCAAACCCGCTATCCTGCCCGTCAGAATCTGTACCTCTTTCCCTTTTGTAGGTGGCCTCATCTCGATCACCGCTTTCACCTTTTCTGGGTTGACCTCGATCCCTCTCTTCGTTACCATGTACCCCAGGAACTTTTCCGACTTTACCCCAAAAGAACATTTAGCGGGGTTCAGCTTCATGCCATATCTCCGCAATGTCAAGAACGTCTCCTTTAAGTCATTCACGTGATCAGCCTCCACCTTAATCTTCACCAACATATCATCGACATACACCTCCATGTTCCTCCCCAGCTGTTCCTTAAAGATCTTGTCGACCAACCGCTAATATGTCGCCCCAGCATTCTTTAAACCGAAAGGCATCACCACATAACAATAAGTGCCCCTGCTCGTAACAAAACTCACCCTCTTCCGATCATCTCGAGCTAAAGGGATTTGGTGATACCCCTGGGATGCATCCATAAGACTGAGCAACTCACAACCTGCAGTAGAATCGACCAACTGATCAATCCTGGGCAAAGGATACAAGTCTTTCGGACACGCCTTGTTTAAGTCTCGGAAATCAATGCACATCCTCCACTTTCCCCCAGACTTAGACACCATCACCGTGTTCGACAACCATTCAGGGAACTGGATCTCTGTAACGTGGCCCGCCTTTAACAACTTCTCGACCTCCTGCTCGATCACCTTATCCATTTCCGCGCCATGGTGTCGTCTTTTTTGTTTCACTGGTCTCACCGTTAAGTCGATGTTCAAACGGTGTTCTATCACCTTCGCCTTTATTCCTGTCAACTCCTCAGCCGTATACGCAAAAACATCTGCGAACTCTCTGATCAACCCAATCAACTTCGACCTTATGGGCTCCTCAATCTCCTTACCTATCTGAAATTTCCTCTCTTCGCACCCTTCCACCATCTGGACCTCCTCAATCTCCCCTCCTGGCTGCATCTCCACCTTTTCTTTCCCCTTGTCCGCTCTTTCCTTCTCTTCTTTCGACCTCGAGCCTCCAGGTCGGCTCGGTACTCCCTCCTCCAGCTTCGCTCGTTTCCTCGAGAGCTGCTTATTATTGCTCACCGTGGTCTGATAGCAACTCCTCGAGGTAAGCTGATCTCCTGCGACCTCACCAACGTTTCCCCCACCGGATATTTGATCGTCATGTGGTACGTCGACACGACCGCCTGAAAAGCATTTAAGCTAGTCCTTCCCATGATAATGTTGTACGAGGACTCTGCTCCAACAACCACAAACCTTACCATTCGCACCTTCCTCGTCACCCCTTGCCCCAAGGCAACAGAAGGCTTACTTCTCCCATCGGCATCACCTCGCCTCCGTTGAATCCATATAAGGCTGTGGTCACCGTCTTCAGGTCAAGGTTGAGCTCCTTGTTTATCTGCACAAAACAATCATAAAACATCACATCAACCGAACTCCCCGTATCAATAAACACCCTCTTCACGTCGAAACCAGCCACCTCTGCCGTTATCACCAGCGCATCATTGTGGGGCAACACTTCTCCCTCTGCATCTTCCGCTCGAAAACTTATCTCCGGCATTCGAGCAGTGATCCCCACCTCCTCTCTCTTCCTCTTCATTGCTCGAACATGACCTTTCCTTGCATTGTTCGAGTCCCCATCTGTTGGTCCCCCCGAGATCATGTAAATCGTTCCTCTCTTCACCGGGCCTTGATCTCCCTGACCTCCTCGATCTTGACTCCCTCGTCTCCTCTTGACTCCTCGATCACCCCTTCCATCTCGAGGATCGCCTTCCTCATCATCATCTCGATCACTCCGCTCCACCGAGTCTCTCGACACTTTCCTTTATCCTTCCCCTTTGCCTTCCCTTCGCACACGAACTCCTTCAGATACCCCGCCCTGATAAGGCGCTCGATCTCATCCTTGAGGTGCCTGCACTTCTCTGTTTTGTGCCCATAATCTTTATGAAAACGGCAATACTTGCTCGACCTGGGCTGTGTCGGCCCCTCACGCCTCGACTTCAGCCATGTCACATCCCTATCCTCTATCTTCCTCTCAATGGCCACCAGCACCTCGCCCATTCTCGCATTAAGGGGCGTAAAGTGCTGGAACCGCTTTCCCCCAAGTACTGGTCGATCCTTCCACCTGTCTTCTCGCCCTCGATCAATCCTGCCACGCCCCTCTCTTCTGGGAGATCTCCTACCCGGTGATACCCTTCGAGGCGAGCTTACCCTCTTTGGCTCTGGCTTAGCCAACTCTTCCAACTTAGCAAACTCGGCCTCCGTTTCCTCCAGATTAATATACTTCTTACATCTTTTTAGCACATCGTCATACATACGGGCAGGGGTTTTAGCTAAAGATGTGCGACAAGGCCCTGCTCGCAAACTCCGTATCAACCCTGCAGCTTTCACCTCGTCCGAGGCCGTGGAGATCTCCAAACAAGTTTGATTGTATCGCGCGACATACTTACGCAATGATTCTTTCTCCCCTTGCCTCATAGCCATCAACGTCAAATACATCTTTTCCTGTGCCACCGCACTCGCATACTGGGTCATCAGCTTTTCCGCGAAATCATCAAAGTCCTTGATCGATCCATGAGGGAGTTGCTGAAACCAGTCGAGCGTGCCTCCCCTCAAGGTCGACAAGAATGCCCTGCAGCTAACCGAGTCAGAATAACCATGCAACACAGCCAAATTCTCAAACGCCCTTACATGCCTCGACGGGTCACTGGTCCCATCGAACATCAAGCTCATGTCTCTAAAATTCGCAGGTAATGGCGCAACCAATATATCCCTCGAGAACGGATGTCCTCGAGCACGTCTTTCAGGTCGACCATCTATCTTAGCCTGCATCTGCCTCACCTGCTCCGCGATCCTCTCCACCTCACGATCTCTTAGGGCCCCATCTCCTCCATATCTCGACACGTCCTCATCCACCATCGTTGGCCCAACAGCCACTCGCGAAAGGTTTTGAGTGACCTGCTGAACCGCTTGTGCCGCCGCGTTCGCCACCATCTGCTGCATCTCCTGCCTAGTCATCACCACCTGCTGGCCAGGACGCTGTTCCTCCGTCGGCAGCGGCACCGCTCCTTGTACCGCCACTCCTCGCTGTAGCGTCGCGGCCAGATCTGGTTGCGGCGGCGTTGGGGCCGCCGCGCCTTGAGCTGTGCGGGTCTCCTGGGCCCTTTTTGAGCCCACATCAGCCTTTGGTTGCACCGGCGTGACTTCTACACCTTGGGAAACAGGCGTCGGAGTCACCGGTGTACGCGAGGGTCCAGAGAAGCCCGGAGGTGGGCCATCTCCAAACGGCCTCGTCATCGTCCACGCATCATCGAACGATGCCTGTAAATCTCTCCTAGGAATTCCGTCCGCCATAGCTACCAAGCTTCAGAAATCTCAGCACACCACTTTTCGAACGAAAGTCCCCACAGACGGCGCCAAATGGTAACGCAAAACACTCCGATCGGCTTGAAATCGGTTTGCTTCCTCCTTCCTTGCCGATAGAACGCCGCGTCCCTGCACAGAACTCTCACACCGGAGGGGTTTTCCGGTGAAGAGCCTCCGATGCTTAAGTCAGTATGTGTTTATTCAATTTTCCAAAGTAAAGAATGGATAAATCATAAACCCTAAGAAAAGGCCCACTCCCACATATATCGGAGTGAGATACCTGCCCTAAGAGCTGCCCGGATATTGGTGAGCTGTCCTGCCCTTGCTGCCCGTCCGTACACACACAGTGTACGTGTTGTCAGAAATGTCAGGGGTGTCAGAGGTGGTTGCTACCACTATCACTCTGCACCAATACGTTTTCTCCACGTGCCCCCCTCTGAGCTGAGGGGAATTATTCCCTTGCGCAAACCGTTGGGATCTTCTGACATCACTCACGCGCCCATTCGCGTTCAGGTCACGCTCTCGACTGCTTCCTTCCTGCTGCGTGCTCGATCTGGTCGAGCTCCCCTTACTAAATCGATCCTCGCCCAGCTCTGCTATTCTGCTATTCTGCTATTCTGCTCGATTGGTTTCCTCCACCCTACGCCTGCCTGACCGACATGATGGACCGGTCTGCTCCTTAGTCGTATAATATCCCATATCAGGTTTAAATTTGAAAGTTCTAATAAACATGGATAAAAAGCTCTCTACATTTATATGTAAGAAGATAACTCATAAGGGACCTTCATAAAATGACATAACCTAAAATGATGACAATTCGGCCTTTTTTTTTTCAATTAATAAATTTTATTTCAAAATGAATTGTTTACATATAACTTATACAAAAAATTATGAAAACAGGATTGTATAATATTTTTTGTATATTTATTAATAACAATTAAAACGTGAAAATCAAATAACCAGACCTCATTCTCCATTTCAGTTTTTAGCATCAATTCAAAGACATATTGAATAGGAAACCCATCAAGACCCGATTGATTCAACAATTTATTTAATTATTAATATAAGTACTTTGTGCAATATGGTTAAAAAAATTTCAACTATTTTTTGCCTTGACTCGTAAAAATTTCTGGATCCGCCGCTGGTTTGCTCGATTATCGGAGCAAAGCTCGACCATCCCCTATAGGTTATAATGGAGGAAAGAGTCAAAAGGCAACATGGAAACAATGAAAAAAGAGCGGGGAGTAAGGAGATAAGCATGAAATTATAACGGTCACCTGCGCCAGCCAGCGAGCGATGCAATCACCTCGGTCACGAAGGGTGTGACTGTCGTTGGGGCGGTCGGTAGGAAGGTCAACAGGGGGGAGAACTTACCTTAGAAAGCTCGACACCCCCATACCATCAAACTTGGTCAATGAGAGGGTGGAAGGACGAGTGACAACAGCAGTTTCTTCGAGACGGAAGCGCTTGTTCGCCCCCTCAGTCTCCTCAGTCTCCTCGGCTAAGCGGAGCTTTAGCCGGACCTCCTCGGTTAGTTTACCTTCAGGAGAGGCAGGTATGTGGATCAATGGAGCGATCGAGCCGGCGGGAGGAGAAGATGGTCGAGGAGAGGCAGGTCGCTCGGGCTGCTCGGGTTGCTCGAGCTCCGTGGGTTGCCCGTCGACATTTCCTTCAGAGGCACCCTCCTCTTAGGCAAAGGAATAGCAGGCATCTCTGCAAGAAATGGCGAGCAAGTTAACATCAAAATAAATAAATCACACGTAGAACTTACATAGTAATGCTCGAAAATGCTTAACCATAAATACCTGGGTCGCCCTAGATCCGGATAAGATCGAAAGTTTTCTGACTGGGGAGAAAACAATTTTTGTGGGTGAGAAGACCGCAAAAATGTAAGAGGTCCTCATCCTCGAGCAGAGTCTTCGACGCAACAGGCTTGCGATTCCACACGGCAATCCGTTGGTCGAAGAGGGTGTTTGGAGAAGGTGTCCCATACTCACGTGGAAGCTCCTTAAGCCATGGAGTTGGCATCCAAGGGAAAGCGGGGTTAGGTTCGACAAAAGCAAATTTGTCCTTCCACTTGGGAACGTTCGAAGGGGTGTCAAAGATAAAATGGACATCATTGCGACTCTTGAGGTAGAGCCCTTGAGAATGTTTCGCGGGTGTGTAGCAGTAATGGAAAAAGTCTAGGTCGAGTCGACCTAGACGGAGGTGGCAGAGGATAATGAAGACGGTTATGAAACGAATAGCGTTAGGAGGGAGTTGGTTCAAGGGAAGATCAAACCACTTGCAAATATCGAGCAAGTCTTGGCATAAAGGAAAACGGACACCAAGTTTAAATTGTATCTCAAAAAAGGTATAGCAGTTCACGGGAGGATTATCATAACTGTCCTGGGGACCAGGAGATACAAAAGCCTAGCTAGCGGGATGACCGACTTCATTGGCATTCAGCCAACCGACTATAAGAGCACGGGAAGAAGTCTGTCTCGAAGAGGAGGCTTTGGTTAATTTTTACTTCTTCTGAGCAGGCTCGGGAGAAAGGACGGTGGTAGCAGCAGATTTGGTCTTAGAAGCAGCGACAGTCGAGGATTTTATTTTGGATCGAGAAGGAGCACCTTGCTTAGGATTACTCGAAGAAATGGCTTTAGAAAAGATGGAACGGTGAGAAAGGGGAACATCATCTTCTTCCTTCTCGGCGGCGGCCTCAGTGGCATCAAGAGCCGCCTCAGCGGCGTCAGAGGCCCCAAACGCCGGTCGGCGGCGAGTGAGGGGAATGTGGTCAAGAGTGTCCTCATCTGATTCGTCAATCAGACTTATGAGGTTGGGGAGAAGTAGGAGGTGTCGAGTAATCGGAAGGGCGTAGAAAGTTGAGAGGAACGGGATTATAGATTTCTTCAAAAGAGCGGGAAGGCAAGTGAGGAATAGGTTGTCGGATAGGAAAAGACGACAGATTGGTTATGTCCTTGCCGGAATGGTGAGTATTCTCAGAGAAAGCAGCGGAATCTGAAAAATACAGAAAAAAATTGTTAAAGGAAAAGCCTTTAGGGAAGAGCGGAGAGTAGAAGAGAAGAGGAACTCCGCGGCTAGGGTACGGACAGAAGTGCAGAAGAGAAGCGATGGATCGCAACAACAAAAACATACCAACACAAAATTAAAAAGTACAGGGAACTCACTCATGATTGCGGTGGAGAAAGTGGCCGAAAATCTTGAAGCCGATGGAACAAAAATGCCAAGAGCAAGGGAATTTTATTTGCAAGGGAAAAATTAGGGCACGGAAGAAATTTAAAGTCGCAGAAGCATGGAAAAGGCTGAAAAATGGCTAAGTGTGGTATTTATATGGATATAGATGAAGACAAGTTGAAGAGTTGGGAGAGAGAGCTGTTGGATTAAAGTAAGATATAATGGCAAGGAACATTAAAGGAGCGCGGGTAACGAAGCGGCGCAAATCGCGAGGAGGCATGATGATTAGAAGTACTGAACAGATGGGACGCGTGGCAGAAGGAAACAGTATCAGTAATAAAGGGAAATGGAGAATGGCTGGGAATTTAAAATAGAACCTGCCATGTAATTGAAAACGAGATGAGACTCAACAAAGGGTCGAGTAATAAAGATAACGCCGGGAGGTCGAGACGATGGTAAGCTCGAGCAAACAAATACAAACTCACTCTTAGATCGATTCATTCAGACTCTACCAAAGTGGGGGGGACTAGATGATATGGGATATTATACACTTAAGGATTAAACCGGTTCATTATGCTGGTCGTACGGTCTTAATATCGGGGAAACCACGTTGGTCGAGCAATAACAGGCTGGAAGAAAGTGGTCGAGCATGGTAGCGAATCTAGTCGATGATCGACCTTGTGAGGGGGAGCTCAGTCAGATCGAGCACCCAGCCAGTGAAGAGCAATCGCGGGGCGTGGTGTGAACACGAGGAAGCGCGTGGACTTCGTCAGAAAATCTCAAGGGAATATTCAGGAGAATAACTACCCTCTGTTCAGAGGGACACGTGGAGAGAGTACATTGGTACAGAGGGATAGTGGCGATAACCACCTCTGACAAACACACACTGTGTGTGTACGGACGGACAGCGCTGGGAGGACAGCTCATCAGATCCGGGCATCTCCTAGGGCAGGTATCTCACTCCTATATATATAGGAGTGAGTCTTTCTTGTCACTTACGATTTATCCATTTCTTACTTTGGAGAATTGAGTGAAACATATACTTACTTAAGCATCGGAGGCTCTTCACCGGAAAAACCCCTCGGTGTGAGAGTTCTTTGCAGGTACGCGGCGTTCTACCGGCGAGGAAGAAGAAGACGAGCCGATGGCGGACGGAATTCCTAGAAGAGATTTGCAAGCGTCGTTTGATGAGGCATGGACGACGACGAGGCCGTTTGGAGAAGGCCCTCCTCTGGGCTTCTTTAAACCCTTGCATACACCGGTGACCCCGATGCCTATTCCGCAAGGTGTGGGGGTCACGCCGGTGCATCCCGGAGCTGATGTGGGCTCAAGTTGAGCTCAGGGCAGGAGGCCCGTACGACTCAGGGAAAGGCGATTCCAACGCCGTTACAGCTAGATCTGACTGTGGCGCCGCAGCAAGGAGCGGTGTTGCAGAGAGTAGCGCCGCCGCGGATGGAGGAGCAGCGCCTCGGCCAGCAGGTGGTGATGACTAGGCAGGAGATGCAGCAGATGATGGCGAACGCGGCGGCACAAGCGGTCCAGCAGCTCACACAAAGCCTTTCTCGAGTGGCAGTTGGGCCGACGATTGTGGAAGAGGATATGTCTAACTATGGGATAGATGGAGCTCTGCGAGATCGGGAGGTGGAGAGGCTCGCGGAGCAGGTGAGACAGATGCAGGCCAAGATGGATGGTCGACCTGAGAGGCGTGCTCGAGGACACCCGTTCTCTAGGGAAATATTGGCTGCACCATTACCCGCGAATTTCAGGGATATGAGTTTGGTGTTCGATGGGACTTCTAACCCATCGAGGCATGTAAGGGCGTTTGAGAACTTGGCTGTGTTATATGGTTATTCTGATTCTGTTAGTTGCAGGGCATTTTTGTCGACCTTGAGAGGAGGTGCGCTCGACTGGTTTCTGCAGCTCCCTCATGGATCGATAGCGGATTTTGATGATTTCGATGAGAAGCTGATGACCCAATATGCGAGTGCTGTGGTGCAGGAGAAGACGTATTTGACTTTGATGGCCATGAGGCAGGGGGAGAAGGAGTCGCTACGCAAGTATGTGGCTCGATATAATCAAACTGGTTTGGAGATCCCCACGGCTGCCGATGAGGTGAAAGCTTTAAGGTTGATAAGGAGTTTACGAGCAGGGCCCTGTCGATCATCCCTGGCCAAAACCCTTGCTCGTACATATGATGACGTGTTGAAGAGGCTCTTCACCGAAAAAACCACCAGCTGTGAGAGTTCTTTGCATGTACGCGGCGTTCTACTGGCGAGGGAGAGGAAGACGAGCCGATTTCAAGCCGGTCGGAGTGTTTTGCATTACCATATATATATATAGGGTCACGCTCCGGTGATAATGGTGCTTATTGAAAGAAATAAGAATACATCATAACCATTAGATCGGATGATCTAATAGATAAAAAAAAAAGTCAAAATTATACCTTCATGAGGGTAGTGTAGTAATTTTCACATACAAATAGTGGGACCCACAAACACACCAATTACCCAACACCCACGTGGATCAAACCCACTTGGCTCCTTCTCTCTCACAAAGTCTCACACACATACACATACTCACTGTGTACACATTAAAATCAAAGACCCGTCTAGCTCCACCATATCTTCCGCCATCTTCCTCCACCATTCCCGCCGCCATCGCCGCCCTCACCGTTCCAGAAAATGGCCGCCGACATAGACGTCAGGAAATCGTAGGAAAAGCACTGTTTTGCGTATCTAACGGCCTCAGTCGCCGTCTCCGTCACCATCACCATCGCCGCCACCGCATCTAGTCGTCTCCTCGGCGCGTCTTTGCCACCGTGTGCAGGTAAGTCAGACGGCGACGACAAATGACGCCAGCAGCACGTCAATCAGGATTGTGTAACCCGCCCTGCACACACTCCGACCACTTCCGGCATGACGGTGCAAGATCCAGATCCCGCGGCACCCCTAGACGATCGCCAAAATTAGGAACCTGATCAACGAACTTCGCCACCCCAACCCCTTGAAGACGCTGGATTTGTTGGAGACGGGTACAGAAGACGGGAAATTGAAATTGTGGGTTGGGGGCTACATTGTGAAAATTAGACAAATCAAATTAGCAACATTTAGAACTCATATAAAATTGGGCCAACTTATGTTTATTAAATTGGGCCAGCTCATATAAAATTAATAATAAAAAATTTAAAAATATTAAATATATTTTTATAATACAAAAATAAATTATTTAATTTGTTTGTATAAATTCGGTTAGCTCGGTCCGATTTGAGTTTGGATTTGCACATGAAAAAATACATATTATTAATATTTTTAAAATTAAAAATACAGAAAAAAAAATACTTGAACCATAGGTTACGCAATAAATGGTATACGAAATGCACATTATCGACTGTGGGGATGCATATCAATTATGTATTTCCAACAAAAAACTAATATAAAATATCAAATATATTTTTGTAATATAAATAATAAATCACTTAAATCATTTAGGATAATCTAGTTAACCAATCAAACCAATCGATTATTTCAGTTTCATTTTAGTTTATTTTGGAACAAAACATTAAAAACGCATATGCTGCAATTGCACAGAAGAGTTAGACGAATTGCACATTAATGACTAGCATACTGCACCATAAAGATCGAGCAGACTAAATTGCAATTTTCGGTTCAAAATTCATATTTCGGTTCGATTATCTAATTTTACTTCTTAAATCACATTTATTTCGGTAGTTTCATTTTAGCTTATTTTAGAACCAAAACATTAAAAATGCATAACGTTAGATAAATTGCACATTAATGACTGTCAGATTGCACCATTAAAAAAATAATTACACTTAGAGTTCACGTTAGCGTTATATGGATTGCACATTAGTAACTGTCAGATTGCACTTTAGCGGCCAAACATTCAACTATAATGTGGGTATATACTATATACAATAAAAAATAATATAAAATATTAATTAAAAATATTAGAATACTAAATATATTTTAAACTACGAATTATGAATTATTTTGATTATTTAGGTTAAATTGGCCAATCAATAAAATAGATCAGTTATTTTGGGCTTATTTTAGATTTGAACAACTAATTAAAAAATAATTGTAATTCAAGTGCACGTTTATAATAGGTTGATCGCACATTAGTGACTGACGGATTGCACAATATAAATCTATCCCCAACTGAAATAAAATTTTAGTACAAATTTTATATATTTTGATTTGATTAACTATTTGGTACCTTTAAAATTTTGGATATTTCAGTTTGATGTCGGATGCATTTATTAAAATACCCAAATTGATCGAGATATATAAGAATATGTTAAATGATTTTTTAAAGTGCTTATGTAGACACACTATTGTGCAATTTATTTATCAGTATTGTGCAATTATTAAAATTTTAATAGTTTCATATAAAACGATAATAGTATCATAATGTGCATATGTAAAACCCATAATGTGCAAATTACTCCTTAATATGATGCATTTATTAAAGTTTAATAAATTACAAATTGAACCCATGTACTCAATTGAAAAATAGTTAACTTTTGTAATTTGCATATAAGTCCTCAAGCATTATCAAATTCTTAAAAGGAAGCCCATGAGCCATTGAAACACACACAGATCCGGCGGCCAGTTCCTGCCACCATCTCCGCCGCACAATGACTGCCATCGCCACCGGAGCATCCCCGCACCACGGTCGCCGTTGGAGCCTCCCGCTACACCTCCGTCGTAGAACTTTGAACCCATAGCAGAACGCATCTGCACTCCCGCTCCTCTGCCGTTCTCCGGCCACCGTCGTCTCCGTATATTCCCTCCATCGACAACCGCTGTCCCCTTAGGTCTCTCCGGCCAACGACACTATCTTGACGAGATCCGCCACCGTCGTCGCCGTAGATGCGTCGAGCACTTTGACGAGATCCGACACCTCAGCCGTTGTCGCGGCCCATCAAGTCGTACAGGTTACCGCCGGGCGTCGAGGATCACCCAGCGCCGGCGATGACGACCACACAGACCACGTATATTGCTGGAAGTACAGAGTTTTCCACGCCGACGGCAGCGGTTGGTGTCAGCGGCAACGTGACAGGCGATTGACGTCCGGCGGCGGCGCGGTTGACGTTTGGCGGTGAGGTTGACGTCCGGCGGCTGCTCCCCGTTGAGCTTGTGTCACAGACGTATGGTGTTTTGTGTGTGTATATCTGTTTTGTGTGTGTTTGTGTGTGTGTGTGATAGAGAGAGAGAGAGGGGTAGGTTAGTGGGTAGTGGTGGGGTACACTGTATGGGGATGAGTTGTAATATTTTGTGTATTGTCCGTTTTACCCTTACTAAGTGGGCAAATGTGTACATTTGACCACAATATTTATGATAAATTACCATGTTACCATTAATGATTGACCAAATGTGGACTTAATCATAACCATTGGTTTGATGTATCTAATGGTACATGATCATTCTTATATCTTTCATTATCTACCATTCTCATTTGATCCCAACTTAATAGGTATTGCTCCATCCATCCTCGGTATAAGGTGTATTCAGAAAAATCTGCAACAACTTCATCAGCATGAGCTGATGGAGGTGGCAGTATGATATCTTGAGGAGCAAAATGCTCAAAAGAGACCATAACACCCTACCTATTACTTCAGGAGGAACAACTCGCTTGAATGCAATGCGCTCACATGAGAATGGTGCTCAATGAAAGAAATAAGAATACATCTTGACCATTAGATCGGATGATCTAGTGACTAAAAAAATACCAAAATTATATCTTCATTAAGGGTAGTTTAGTAATTTTAACACACAAGCAATGGGACCCATGTCAATACACATCACATATCTCTCCCTTTATACATTGATTCCACGTCACCATCCAAATACATACACATAATCACAAACACACGCCACACACACACCAGACACACACAAACACACACACACACACACACACACAGCACAACACACACACACACATCACCACACACGCCTACACAGTACATACATACACACACTAATTACACAAACACTGCACATACACAACGACACACACACACACACACGCACACACAGAGCATAGCACACGATGGCTCAACCCCCAGTCCCGCCGGAAACCACCTATATCGCTGCTCGCCGCCCTCGACGCTCGCCGCTTGCCGCCGTGGACGTCCCGCCACCATACAACAGCCAGCCGCCACCGGCGAGGACGTCCTACCGCCGGCCATCGTAACCAGCCACCAGCCACGTCAACTTCTTGGAGGACGTATTTCGTCGGACGTCAGAGCTCACGACGAGCCCGACGCGAACCACATCATGCACCTGCACCTGGCGGTCGGTCGAGTTGCACCGGGGCTCACCTGGTCCGGCGTCGACGGAAAAGACATCAATTCCGGCGTCGAGGGACAACTCTCCATGTTTGGCTTATCGGTCGTGGAGGTTGAAGCTCGCCGGCGAGGTCGTAGCAAGTGGCCGCACATCGCCGCTGCGACTTCCGGCAAGCAGAGGCAACACCGGCGTCATCGGAGGGTCCCTCGTGTCCTTGGCTGAAGTCCAGTTGCCGGAAATATGGATGAAAACAGACTGTGCATTTTGGCCTCAATTTTGGAAATTAGATTATGTATAAGGACTTATGTGAAATTCTATTAATTTTAATTATATTTCAATTTAACCCATGGGTCAAATTTTTAATTATTGAAAGTTAATAAAAACATATTTCTTATACATGTTGTTATGGATATATTAAATAATAAATAAAATATTAAATAAAGTAATATTGATGGGTCTACTTCAAGATCTGAAGAGAACCGATGGATTTGAGCTCAGATCTGTTTGAACCGCCTGTGAATCGTTGCTAGACCGCGAGAATACCTGCAAAAACTCAACGCCGGAAGTGTTTTCGGCGTAGAGCCTCCGACGCTCAAGTCAGTATCAGAGAGATGAAGGGATGCTACGCAGCAGCTATGAGGAGAGTGTGGAATGAATGAGAGTTAGGGTTTAGGGTTACCTCATCTCCTTTATATAGGAGTGAATACTTACTTGAAGTTCCCGGATTGCCCAAGTCAGTGGACCTAAAAGGTCAAAATTGCCCTGGTCGATTCGTCTCCCCTCCTTGCTGAGTCATCTCAAGATTCCTTCTTATCCATTGAAGGACAAGAGGTTCCAAGAAACATACCAAGTGTATGGAATCGTCAGAATGCCTCTCGACTCGAGGTACAAAGAGTTGACATCGAGTATGAACGAGTCGACCCCGGATCTTCTGGCTATTCGGTGGCTACGCTCTTGTTGATCTTCTCAGATAGATGTCGACTTCAAGGAGGTCGACTGAACAATGTCGACTTCTACAAGTCAACTTGTATGGGATCTGCCGTTTCTTATCATCAATCTTGTTATGAGTCGACCTGGAGGAAGTCGACTTGAACATGTCGACGAGTGCATGTCGACATGCCGAATGGTTTGAGCCACTATCCAGTCGAGTAGGGAGCCTTTGGGCCGGTATATCTTTATATGGCTATATCAAAAATTACTCTAAGCAGTCGACTGCTTAAGAGTAAATTTGGTGATGTATGGTTGTGTCGTCTTCCTGCCATACTTGCTCGTACTTGCCTCTTCTATAACTCGTCTCGTCAGTTGATTGAGAAACATCTCAACCTTTTATGATTGCTTTTTCGGATAATTCTGACACTCTGACAGACCCTTTTTGAATTTCAAATCTCGAAAACCCTGAAGTGACGCGCGTCATCTCCATCGCCGACTCTTCGAATTCTGCACCTCATCAGGATCGTTGGTTCTCCTGCTAATCCAACGGTCAACATCTATTACCTTCATGTATAAATACACTTCGGATTTCTCTCAGATCACTTTTTACGCTCTCAAACTTCTCGTTCTCTCTCCAATTCCTTCAAGCTTTCCGGCGATCTGCGGGTTTCGGCTTCAGCGGCGCTTTCCACTTCCGGCGACTTCAAGTTCATTCAGAGTTCCTATCAACCACACCATCATGTGTAAGTTTACTATTTTCTTTTACCTCTCAATTTGCCATCGGTTTTTGCCTTTTTTCAGTTTTTCTGAGTTTTGAAATTCCTGTGTGTTCTTCATGTTTCTTCAAACTCTTTTCGCGAATTTTGTGTTGGATATTTGATTGTGCATGTTTTGCTTGGATTTGTTGTTTTTTGCTTTGTTGATTGTCGACTTCTGGGATGGAGTCGACTTTTCATCCTTAACTAAGTATATCCCTGTCGACCTAGTGGCATTCTCTTTTCTTTCTCTACCCCTTATTTGTTATTCTCTTAATCGACTCATGTTGACTTGCTGGTCTATCTCTTGTCGAATCGACTGAGTAATGACTTGTGGGCTTCCTTGTTTCCTTTTGACATTAACAGACGTCGAGTCGTCTTTCTATGACTTTTGGTAGTCGACTCTGCTTGTTGTGTCTAGTGTATTATCCCATGACTTCGCTAATTCCAACCTTTTCTTTTCTTTTATTCTCTTTAGCTTCCGACTCGTCTTCTCTCACTGGCTCCCTTGGTCGTCAAATCAATGAGTATACTCACCAAGTCGATGAGTGTTCAAGCTCTGACTATGTTCAAGTGACCGGCATCAAGATGGTTTTTCCTCCCAACTCTCCTTCTCGCCCCTCTGCTTTCATCGTCGATTGAAATGAATACGACCAAGCGCTCTTGGCGGGCGGTTTGGTCGACATCTCGAATAGCCCTTCTCGAGGAGGCTCTCCTCGTCTCAATCTGATCCCTCGAGGTATACCTCTTAGGTTCTTAGACATCCCCGTATATAGAACGAGTCCTGTGCCTATATCATTAATTGCTCCTCTTCTCGACTCTCAAAATACTGTTTCGATAGCTTGCCCCTTGGTTAGGTTAGCTGTTCTAACTTCTTTTTCTTATGCCTCTGCAGCCGAGGTCGAGGGCTTCAGACAATTTAGTGGGCTTCTCTCGGACTGGGAATTGGTCGCCCCTGGTCCCGACAGTGATTTCGCACATCCTCCTCCCAGCTGCCATACATTTTCGTGGACCAAGTCGCCTTTGGTCTCCGTTTCCCTATACAAGACGAGCTCCTGCTGATAAGCAACTTGTACAATATACCAATAAATCAGTTCTCTCCTAACGCCATTCGCATCATAATAGCCTTTATAGTCGTCACTCGCATAGTACTTAAATTCTTTTCACCCGAGTTTTTCTTTTATTGCTATGGCTACCGACTTTCCAAAGGCGCCCATTGTTTGGGTCGTCGTGTCGGCGTCACTTTTCTCGACGATCTTTCGTCGAACGTAACTGAATGGAAGTCGAAGTACTTTTTCATTCGACCTGCTCCCGGCATGTATCCTTATGTAAATACCTGGATAACTTCTAAAGTATAACAAAATAAACGGCCCCGCTCCGACGAGTTCGCCATGCTGTTGGCTGAGCTAAATAAGCACACTTACAGTGCTCGTCAATAGATCAAGGACCGCAAATTGGTCAATCATGCTCGCATCGTCATTTACGAGGATCTTCCTCGTCTCGATGACCCTCGTAAGCTCTTATTAATTTCTTCTTGTGGAGTCGACTTCTAATTTTAATTATCCGCATCGCGATTGTTAACTGTCTTGTTTGATTTCTAATTTCCACTTGTTGCATTTCAGTTAAGGCACTCAAATGATTTGAGTTGAAGAAGAAACAGCCGACCGGTCAGTCTGCTGGCGGCTCTGCTCCTTCCCCTCAACCCACGGGCGGATCTGGGTCGGGGCCCGCCGCTGCGGCAGCCAAGACGACGGCTGCCAAGAAATCTAGGGTCGAGAACCCTAGTGCTGCCCAGCAGCACAAATCGTTAGGCTCTGCTTCCCGAAAGAGGGCCCAAGATGAGCGGGCCGCTATACTGATTCCCGGTGACCTGAAACGCCGCAAGGTCGATAAGGGAAAAGAAAAAGCGGTCGAGAAGACCCCATCTCCCGTCACTGTCAAGGATGTGACTGTGAAAATGCCTTCGAGGCTCTGGAACCACCCTCAGCCCTACAAGGTGGCTAAGTACCTCAACTCCGTCATACCCGAGGATGACAAGGAGCGTGTCGTGGGGAACCTGTATGAGCGTTCAAACTACGCTATTCAGTGTCTTTCCCGGGTATTTCGACTTGGTATCGCATTTTTCTTATTTATTCACCTTTTTCTCATCTGTTTTCGATGCTTTCTCGCAGTTTCTGGTGGCAGCGCTTCCTTGCCTCGAGGAAGGGAGTAAGGCTCCTGCCGTCTCCACTAAGTCCCTCGAGGACAAGTGCGAGGCTCAGCGCCAGGAGATCCATGCGCCGAAGTAGGACTTGGAGGCCTCGAAGGCCCTTGTCGACAAGCTAAAGGCCGACAAGACAGTGGCTCTGCACCTGAATGGCAAGCTCAAAGACGACCTCGACAAGGCTCGTGACGAGTGCATGGCCGAGAGAGAGAACGGCATCGAGGAGGGGCGCAGGACCTTCTTGAAGTCCCTCACAGGCGCTATCTTTCTCGAGACCTATCGCCAAGAGGTCGTCAAGGCCTTCTGTAACTCCCTTGCCTTCCTTGACAAGCTCTGCCCCGCCACCCTTCAATACTTCGAGTATACATTCGCCGCATGGGAGGCGGTGGTGTCGGGGTCTGGGTTTGAGGGAAAACTCGACCGTGAGGCGGTCAAGGAGACACTTTCCGACCCCGAGGGCTATGAGGGTGATGACTCTCTCCCTGGCGACTACCCGTGGTGGTCGAGACTCGAGGCTTTGGCCATTCGCAAGGCTGGTTTGAGTGCGCAACTCGAGGTTCCTCCCACCCCTTTGTCCGGTCCGATCGAATTAATCGGGGCAAGTGGGGTTAATCGTGAGGAGGAGGTCGAGGCAGGGGATGTCGAACAGCAGGGGATGGAGCCGCTTGTCGATGAGTGTGCTGGAGAGAAGGGCGATGAAGATGCCGATGTTAAAAAGACCGCGACGGTCGTAGACGGTGGAGACGACACTGCTGAGATGTCCGATGCTGACTCTTAAGTGTGTTTGTTTTATTCAAGGTTGTGCCGATGTTTATTTTGAATTTGTAATAGTTGTTAAAGTATTAGTCGTCCTTGGCCTATTTTCGAGGTTTGTAAAGGTCAGGATGACTCGGCATGTAGTAAAATTCTTATCAATATGATTCTATCTTTTTTCTATCTCGTTGTTTTTGTTGTCGTACTTTGCAAACTTTCTTTTGTTCAAGTTTCCATGTCGCCCGTATTTCAAGTTATTTCGCTGTCATTTCCTTATACCTTCTCCCCAACCCTTCTTGCGAGCTGGTCGAAGTCGAGCAATGATTTTAGCAGCTTCATAGCTGATAAACTAAGTTTTTCAACTCGTCTTCTCCCCAACCCTTCTTGCGAGCTGGTCGAAGTCGAGCAATGATTTTAGCAGCTTCATAGATGATAAACGTAAGTTTTTCAACTCATCTTCTCCCCAATCCTTCTTGCGAGCTGGTCGAAGTTGAGCAACGATCTTAGCAGCTTCATAGCTGATAAACGTAAGTTTTTCAACTCGTCTTCTCCCCAACCCTTCTTGCGAGCTGGTCAAAGTCGAGCAACGATTGTAACAACTTCATAGCTGTGAAACGTAAGTTTTTCAACTCGTCTTCTCCCCAACCCTTCTTTGCGAGCTGGTCGAAGTCAAGCAATAGATTTAGTATCTTCGTAGCAAATAATCGCAATATTCGTCGTGTAGATGTGTGTTAAGTTGGTTGTACGAGGTTTCTCATTTTGTTAAGTGTGACAACTGCACAATTTGTGTAAATCGATTTCATGGTTGTGAGCTTTGTAGTGTGCTCGAGATTCCTTTCGAGAATTTCAACTTTATGGTTGTGTTAGTCGTCATCATAGTCGAAGGCTTCATAGTCTGCTCGAGATTCCACTCGAGAGTATACAACTTCGTAGTTGTATTAATCGACTTCGTAGTCGAAGGCTTCGTAGCCTGCTCGAGATTCCACTCGAGTGTATACAACTTCGCAGTTGTGTTAATCGATTTCGTAGTCGAAGGCTTCGTAGCCTGCTCGGGATTCCACTCGAGAGTTTACAACTTCGTAGTTGTGTAAGTCGACTTTATAGTCGAAGGCTTCGTAGCCTACTTGAGATTCCGCTCGAGAGTTAACGACTTCGTAGTTGTGTAAGCCAACTTCGTAGTCGAAGGCTTCGTAGTCTGCTCGAGAGTTGACAACTTCGTAGTTGTGTAAGTCGACTTCATAGTTGAAGGCTTCGTAGCCTGCTCGAGATTCCACTCGAGAGTATACAAATTCGTAGTTGTGTTAATCGACTTCGTAGTTGAAGGCTTCGTAGCTTGCTCGAGATTCCACTCGAGAGTTTACAACTTCGCAGTTGTGTAAGTCAACTTCGTAGTCGAAGGCTTCGTAGCCTGCTCGAGATTCCGCTCGAGAGTTGACAACTTCGTAGTTGTGTAAGCCGTTCGTAGTCGAAGGCTTCGTAGTCTGCTCGAGATTCCGCTCGAGAGTTGACAACTTCGTAGTTGTGTAAGTCGACTTCATAGTCGAAGGCTTCGTAGCCTGCTCGAGAGTTGACAACTTCAAAGTTGTTTCAGTTGATTTCATAATCATTGGAGAGTTAGTCGGCTACATAGCCGTTTTGAAAAATTCAATTTTTCATGCAATCATAATAAAGTCGACGCATAAACATAAGGAACATAACTGAAGCATAAACTTTGAGATTCATTTCATTATTGAATTCAATTCAAACATCGTTCAATACAAAAAGTAGTTCGAAACATTGCCTTAAGCGTAAAAGCGTTTGAGATGGATCACGTGCCAGGATTGCGGGAGTTGTCGACCTTCTCCGTCCTCGAGTTCATATGCGCCCCTTTCGAGGTCCTTTGTGATGGTATAGGGTCCTTCCCAGTTAGCTTCGAGTTTACCAACATGTTTGAGAGCGTCGGCTCGCTTGAGGATGAGATCCCCAACTTAAAAACGTCTGGTTCGGACTTTCTTGTCGAAGGCTGCTCGCATCTTTTGTTTGTATTCGACGGATCGCACCCAGGCTTCCTCTCGGCCTTCTTCAATTAGGTCGAGAGCCTCTTCAATCATCTCCTCATTTTTCTTTTCTTCATAGAACATCGATCTGTGGGAGTCCAGGCCGACTTCTACCGGTAGCAGTGCATCCATCCCATAAACCATGTGAAATGGAGATTGTCCCGTCGAGCTCCTTGGAGTCGTCCTATAAGCCCATAGGACTGCCATCAACTCGTCGACCCAGGCTCCCAACGCTTTCTCCAATCTTTTCTTCAACCCATGAAGAATAGTTCGATTAGTTACCTCGACTTGCCCGTTTACATGTGGGTGTGCGACTGATGCAAATCGTTGCTTAATTCCCATGTCGAGACACCATGCTTGGATCCGTTTTCCTTGGAATTGCATCCCGTTGTCTGAGATTAACACTTTTGGAATTTCAAACCGACAGCAGATATTGTTGAATAAGAATTGTATTATCTTTTCTTCGGTAATTCGAGCTAAGGGTTCCGCCTCCACCCACTTGCTAAAATAGTCGACTGCGACTACTAGGAATTTTCTTTGTCCCGTCCCCATCGGCAACGGGCCCACCAAGTCGATTCCCCATTAGGCAAAGGGAATTGGGGAGCTGATTGTCGTCATGTACTCGGCTGGAATATGGGTAACTTGGCCATGTCACTGGCATTTATGGCATTCTCGCACAAGTTTTTCTGCCATCGTCCGCATCTTGGGCCAGTAATACCCTGCTCGCAGTGCTTTACCCGTTAGGGCTCGAGATCCCACATGTGCTCCGCAACATCCTTCATGGATTTCTTTTAGAACATGAATTCCTTCTTCTTCGGAAACACACCGCAAATGGGGCCCGACTAGCGACTTCTTATATAGGATCCCGTCGACCTCGAAATACTCGCTTAAATATCGAGCCATCTTTTCCGCCTCTTGCTTATCCCCTGCAGGGGACTCGACCCTGCAAGAGTTCGCGAATCGACTTCCTCCAATCATCCTTCTCGTCGACTTCCATCGCCTCACTTAGAACACTTCCTTCCAAGTGCATTGTAGTGATATAATTCCCCACCTTTCCTTCGTTTGAGCTTGCAATCCTTGCGAGCCAGTCGGCTCGTTTGTTTTCTTTTCGCGGGACTTGAATCAATTCGAACTTCTCCAGGCCTTGTATGAGGCTGTGAATATCCTCGACATACTTCATCATTCTATCTTCCTTAATTTCACAATTTCCCAGCACTTGTCCAACGACGAGTTGTGAGTCGGAATGTGCTGCGATCTCTGTCGCTCCACCACCGATTGCTAGTTGAATCCCTTTGATAAGTGCTTCGTATTCGGATTCATTGTTTGAGGCTTTGAACCCCATTCTAAAGGCAAAGTCGAGCTGTTCGCCCTCGGGGGATACGAGGACGACTCGCAGACCGAATCCCTTGGTCACAGAGGACCCGTCAACATGCATTATCCATTTCCTTTCCTCTCCTTTGGTGCCTTCTTGGATGAAATCAGCTAAAGCCTGGGCTTTAATAGCTCACCTAGGCTCGTACTTGATAGAATATTCGCTCAGCTCAACTGCCCACTTCACGAGTCGACCTGAGACAGTAGGTCGACCCAATGTTTCTCCCAACTGGAAGTTTGTTCTCACCACTATCGTATGATTCAGAAAATAAGGCCTCAGCTTTCTGGCCGTTATAACTAGTGTCAGGGCGGCTTTCTTGACTTCGGGGTATCTCGTCTCCGCACCTTGAAGTAATCAACTTGTGTAATATATTGGATATTGGGAATTTCCATCCTCCCGTAGTAATACCGAACTCAAAGCAAACTCCCCTACCGAGATGTATAATATCAATTCGTCACCTGGTTCTGGTTTGGTCAGCAAGGGCAGCTCGCTCAGAAACTCCTTCAACTTTTCAAAGGCCATCTGCGCCTCGTCACTCCATTTGAAAACCGTCTTCTTCTTGAGTAATTTGAAAAAAGGGAAACTCCTCTCGACCGCTCGAGCAATGAACCTGCTCAAGCCCGCAATCCTCCCCGTCAGCACTTGCACGTCTTTAATGTTTCGTGGTGGGGCCATGTCGAGTATGGTCTTCACCTTGTCTTTGTTCACCTTGATTCCTCGTTCTGTGACGACATAGCCTAGAAATCGTCCCGCCCTTACTCCAAAGGCGCATTTGTTCGGGTTCAACTTCATCCCAAACGTCCCAAGGGTTTTGAATGTTTCCCTTAAGTCGTCTGGATGTGAAGTCGAGGACTTGCTTTTCACTAGGATATCAACAACGTACACTTCCATATTTCGACCGATCTGAGGTTTGAACATGCAATCCATCAACCGTTGGTAAGTTGCTCCTGCATTTTTTAGGCCAAAGGGCATGACGACATAACAATATGTCCCCTTGCTCGTCACGAAACTCACTTTATTTTGATCCTCTGGGGCCAAGAGGATTTGGTGGTATCCTTGAAATGCGTCCATCATGCTCAGCATTTCGGAGCCAGCTGTGGAGTCGACTAGCTGATCGATTCTAGGCAGAGGATAATGATCTATTGGGCACGCCAGGTTTAAGTCACGAAAGTCGATGCGCATACGCCATTTGTTCAGTGCCTTCCTCACCATTACTGTGTTAGATATCCATTTAGGGAATTGGATTTTCTTGATGTGTTTGGCTTTTAGCAGCTTGTCCACCTCGACTTCAATTGCTTTGTCGATTTCGGCGCCATGGCGCCTGAGTCGTTGTTTCACAGGTTTTTTGAGGGGGTCGACATTGATCTTGTGCTCCATAACATCCGGGTCGATTCCCGTCAACTCCTCAGGAGAGAAAGCAAATATGTCTCTGAATTCCTTCAACAACCCCACCAACTATTCTTGCAACTCGTCCTCTAACTCTCTCCCGACTTTGGTGATTTGGTCCTTCCTTTCTCCAATTTGGATCTTTATCAATTCTCCATGTGGCTCGAGATCACTCCCCCTCGGCCTCTTCTCACTCGTCATTGGCTTTTTTCCCTCCTTGATCTCGGCTCGCTGGTTAGTTTTCACCGCAATTTGATAGCATGTTCTTGACAACTTCTGGTCCCCGCGAGCCTCTCCCACTCGATCTCCGACGGGGAACTTCAGCTTCATGTGGTAAGTCGACACCACTGCCTGAAAAGCATTGAGCGTTGGCCTCCCCAGAATTACATTGTAAGCCGACTCGACGTCGACAACCACAAATCGCACCATCTTCACTTTTCTCCGATCGCCTTCCCCTAGGACGACAGCCAGCATGGTTTCTCCCAGGGGTGCGACCTCCGAGCCATTGGACCCAAAGAGAGATGTATGTAGGGGGGTAAGCTCGATGTCNCGATGTCGAGTTCCATCCTCTTACGACATTCGTAGAAGATAACATTCATCGAACTCCCTGTATCGACAAACACCCTTTGCACTTCGTAACCCGATATCTGAGCGGTTATCATTAGGGCATCATTGTGTGGTCTCTCGACTTCCCCCACGTCAGTTGGTCCAAAATTCATCACTAGCCCGCTTTCATCGACTTGCTGCACCTTGACTTTTGCATATCGACCTCGGGCATACGCCTTTCTCACTCGATTGGAATCTCCATCTGTCGACCCTCCGAAAATAATATTAATTACTCCCCTTTTCGGTGGGAGTTCCTCCTTCTCCGGTGATCTTACCCTCTTACGAGGGCTTTTGCTTCTCTCCCTCCTTTTGCTCGACCTCTCTCGATCCTTGTATATGAACTCCTTCAAGTGACCCGCCTTTATCAGCCTCTTGATTTTGTCTTTAAGGTGTCGGCAATCGTCAGTGTTGTGACCATAATATTTGTGGAATCGACAGTATAAGTTGCTCTTGGGCTTCACTAGTCCATCCTTTCTTGTCCTCGGCCATCTCACCACATCGTCACGGATCTCTCTTTCCATCACTTCTAGAATTCTCGCGTGAGGGGCCGATAGGGGTGTGTATTGAATCGGCCTCCATCCTCTAGATCGTCCTTCACCCCTATCAGCTCGTGGTGATCCTCTTCTTTCTCCTGTCGACTGACTCTTCTTCTCCTTCTTGTCGTCTCGACTATCAGTCTGGGACATTTTCACGCTTTGCAAGTAGTCGGCTTATGCTTCCTCGACATTCATATACTTGCCAAAGAGTTCTTACATAACCCTGGTAGTAGTCCCCTCGTCAGTCCTCCTGATTTGATTTCCTCTGTTGTTGTCGGGCACTCGACACACGCCTTTGTAAACCTTGCCACATATTCTCGCAACGACTCACCCTTCTTCTGTTGCATGTTAATCAACGAGAGGTAGGACTTCTCTTGCACCCTAATGCTTGCAAACTGATTGAGAAAACTCGAGCTGAAGCCATCAGAATCCTTAATCGACCCAGCTGGTAGTTGGTGAAACCAATCCTGGGCCGACCCTGTCAGAGTCGTCAAAAAATCGCAACATTGCACCGGGTCACTGTAGCGGTGGAGCACTGCCATGTTTTCAAAACTCCTCAAATGTCGAGACGGGTCAGTGGAGCCGTCGTACCATATGTTCAACTCCCTGAAGCCTTTGGGTAAGTCGGCTATCAGGATTTGCTGCGAGAATGGATGTTCCTTTGCTCCTCTGCTCTTCCTCCCCCCAACTCGAGCCTGCAAGTCGCGGACCTGGGTCAGCAACTGTTCCAACATCTCGTCCCTCGCCTGCGGATTGACAGTTCGAATGGAGGATTCCTCCTCGTCCACCATTCTGTTCTGCTGTACATTCGACTGAGCTTGCTGCTCGACACGAAGTTGTTGCTCGACCCGCGGCTGCTGCTCGACCCGCGAGTTTTGCTCGACCTGGGGATTCTGCTCGACTTGCGCCACTTGCTTCATCTGGACGGCCCCAGCTTCAGCAATCATCTTTTGCATTTCGGTTCTCGTCATCGTCAGCATTTGCTCCTCGACGCGGGGTTGTGTTTGCGTCTGCTCCAGCACCTCTTGGATCTGCTTTCCCTCGCGTCGAGAAACCTCCGTTGGTTCCTTCTCTCCAACATCTGGGTTAGGGTTTTGACTTGTTCTTATCTGGGTCAACACTTGCATCTTCACTCCGGAGGGAGTGACAGGTGTTTCTCCACCTAGAGTCAACCCCGGTGGTGGAGGTCCTCCAAATGGTGGCATTCCCATCATCTGCATCACTGGGTGTCTTGGGGTGGAAAATGGTGGTGGCCCCTTGTCCGTCCATGCTCCCCTAAACTTTTCATTCAAGTTCCTCTGCAAACCTTCCTTCTCAGCCATCAACAAACAGATCGGAGCTAGGTGTGAAGCTCTTACTTCCTCAAGAACTCCCCACAGACGGCGCTAATACGATGGGTCTACTTCTAGATATGAAGAGAACCGATGGATTTAAGCTAAGATCTGTTTGAACCGCCTCTGAATCGTTGCTAGACCGCGAGAATACCTGCAAAAACTCAACGCCGGAAGTGTTTCCGGCGTAGAGCCTCCGACGCTCAAGTCAGTATCAGAGAGATGAAGGGATGCTGCGCAGCAACTATGAGGAGAGTGTGGAATGAATGAGAGTTAGGGTTTAGGGTTACCTCATCTCCTTTATATAGGAGTGAATACTTACTTGAAGTTCCCGGAATGCCCAAATCGGTGGACCTAAAAGGTCTAAATTGCCCCGGTCGATTCGTCTCCCCTTCTTACTGAGTCATCTCAAGATTCTTTCTTATTCATTGAAGGACAAGAGGTTCCAAGAAACATACCAAGTGTATGGAATCGTCAGAATGCCTCTCGACTCGAGGTACAAAGAGTCGACATCGAGTATGAACAAGTCGACCTTGGATCTTCTGGCTATTCGAAGGCTACGCTCTTGTTGATCTTCTCAGATAGATGTCGATTCAAGGAGGTCGACTGAACAATGTCGACTTCTACAAGTCGACTTATATGGGATCTGCCGTTTCTTATCATCAATCTTGTTAAGAGTCGACCTGGAGGAAGTCGACTTGAACATGTCGACGAGTGCATGTCGACATGCCGAATGGTTTGAGCCACTATCCGGTCGAGTAGGGAGCCTTTGGGCCGGTATATCTTTATATGGCTATATCAAATATGAAATATATAAATAATTTCTAATAACAAATAAATTATGTGATAAAAATAATAAATAAAAAAATATTTTATTTATTTAGCTTAATTCGATGTACAATTATGTATAATAAAACTAGTTTTTTATCGCACTTTATATAGCAGAATATTGCATTTTATAAAACAACAAGTTGGACTTTATAAAGCTACATATTTTAAATAACAGATCGAACTACATAAAAAAATATTACTTTTATATTTCGTCTATATATATATATTATTTATTTTTCATCAAACAACAATATGAACTATTAACTAAAAAATTTACTAATACGAAATATATTTTTTTATAAAAAAATAATTGCAATTCGAATACGTACTAGTATTAGACTGATTGCACGTTAATATCTTCAATATTGCACTTTAAAGTTAGACGGATTGCACATTAGTGACTGGCAGATTACACTATATCGATCGAACTCGACTGACTTGGTTTTTTTGTATTTGAATTTTATGTCAGATCAATTATGTGTGTTTACCTTTAAAATTTTAGTTATTTCGATTCAATGACATTTTTTATTTTTTATTTTTTAAATAGTAAAAATACTAAACAAATACTATTTTTTATATTTTTTTATAAAACTATTATTTTTTCAATTAAAATAAATAAAATGTTAGATAAAAATATTAATGTGCAATTTACATAACATTACCGTGCAATCTAATGATCGTTAAGGTGCAATTTACATAGCATTAATGTGCAATATTTAAAATTTTATAAATTATAAATTTAACCCATATATTGAATTGTAATAAATCAAAGTTTATAAAATTACAATTGAGTTCCTTTAAATATTTCAAATTCTCAAAAAAAAAAGAGCTTCAAATTGGAAAATGCAAATCCCCTTTCTCCTATGTATTTCTGCCGGAGACGGAGCTGTGGCAGCGACTGGCTTAGTGTGGGCGATCGAGTCCAGCGAGGTGGCGCGGCAGGCGGTGGTGGTTCTCGCCATCGGATACCTGCAACTTTGCCGGTGTGCGTGGTGGCGGAGCTGGCGTGGGCCGGTTACGCGTGGTGGAGGTTTGTTGACGGCGGCGATTGTTATGGCCGTCGGCGTTGGAATAGACACCGTGAGCTCTGGACGAGTCGCCGAAATCTGCGTAAGGTGGCGGCATCGGATCTGTCTATGGCGGCGAGATGAACGACGGTCTTGCTGGGAGGCGTCTTCAGTCGACGGCGGCGACATGACCGACGGGGAGAGAGGGAGGAGCGATAGAAAATGAAAGAGGAGGGAGAAGAGAGAGGAGAGAGGAGAGAGGAGAGAGAAGAGAATGGAGAAGAGAGAAAAGAGAAAAACGGGGAGAAGAGAGAGAGAGGGGAGAGGAGAGAGGAGAGAGAAATTGAATTGTTTTTAATGAGTGAGGCCCACTGTTTTTGTTGTTTGATAAAATTACAACACTGCCCTTCTAGTTATTTATTTGGTCATGATATAATAATCTATTTAAAGGTTTCCCACTGCAGGTTTGACCTCTTAAATCAATTTTGACTTAATTATGTCCATTGATCGTACCGATCCAATGGTATATAATCATTCTTATTTCTTTCACTATCTACCATTCTCATATGATCCCTTCTCTCTCTCTCTCTCTATATATATATATAGATTATTTGGCTTTACTTGATCCTAAATTCCGCTGGTCACTGCTCTGATAATAAATTCTGAGCTCCCTCTTCTTTTGTCATTTGATTTTTGTTTTACTTTTCCTTTTATTTGATGATTAAAATGTAACTTGAAGTGGATGTGTGATTCCAAATTTTATAAAAAAATTTGTATTTATTAAAAATAGTATTTTATTTATCTTAGAAAATATTCTTAGTTACTAAATAAAAATTTATTTTAAACATTGTTTTCAACTTTTTTTTTCTATTTTATTTTAGTAATTTTTTCTTTACCATCCATGAAAACAATTTTATTTTTATTTTAGGTAATGTCATATAAAAAATTTATCTAAATTTATAAACTTCTCAAAATTTTTCAATTAATTATTTTGTTTCTACTAATATAATTTTCTTTTGTTTTAGTGATATGATATCAACAGTTTGAGATTAAAACTTTCTAAAAATTTAAAATCTATTATTTTTTTTTCAAACCATTACAATAAAAATTCATATAGCTAAGACAAACAAGTATAAACGTCCAACCAATTGGTTGACAAGAGAATAACTCCCTACAACAAAAAAAATAAAAAGAGTCCAAATGGGGAAGCAAACAAGTTGTCTTCCTAGCCAACTTTATGCTAGAAGAACAACTAACATCATTATAAACTGCGATGCACGGGCAAACAATATTAAATAATAATTATAAATAAAAAGAGATGATAAATAATATTAATTAATAATTCTAATTTGAATATGAAATTAAACAATATTAACTAATAATTATAAATTAAGATATGGAGTTAATATTTGACATAAGAGAAATATTATATGTACATAATATTGTACATAGGGGATACATAACACTCACATTGAGTGGGACAGACCAAAAATAAAAAATCAAGTAGGCCCCACTCCATGTGAGTGTTATGTACACCTCTATGTATATTTATTATGTACTTGTAGCATTTTTCTTGACATAATTTATCGTATATCAGTTGTACACAATATAAAATTATCTTGTATAAAATAACATAAAAAATATATTTTAAATCTATTAAAAACACCTAAAATACTATATAATGTATGTAATGTATCTAAAATTTTATATATCATTATTGAAAGATGTGAAGTCACCTAAAATTCTTCTAAACTATTTTGTAAAGAAAATATGTCTAAAACGATTTAAAAAAATCTTGCCTACAATATATTATTCAATTTTCAAAAGATGATGATAAGTATAAGCTTGAATTTTAGAATCCACGTGAGCATTGATTTTGAGATCCGTGTACTATTCAAATGACTAATTATGTTCTTTTTCTGTGAACTTCATATTGATTTACTGATTTTATTTTATTTTCATACAAAGTTGATCGTCTCATTTTGTTTTACCATGTTTTCGTGGAGATTTAACAAAGTCGATTGCATTTATAAAATGATGTAGATATAAACATACAATTTATAATGGAGTTTTCAAAATCGTGTACTATTAACAAATAATATATTATTATTAAATATTTTTTTTTTAAATGAACAACTATTGAGACTGAGAATTTGAAAATTATTTTACCTTTTGAAACTGAGTTAAGAAAACAATAGTTTGGTAAACAAAATAATTGATAAATATTACCAAGTTATTATCACACGTTCCAAATAAATAAATTGTGATGATTTGTGAAAAATGATATTTAAATAATAGCGTTCAATATTTTTTTGAAAGTAAAAAATATAAAGACCGATATTCTAAAACTTTTGTTGCCTTTTAAATTGAGATTCTTTAATGTTGTTCGTTGTTCCTAAGAAAAAAAAAATAAAACATGCACACTTAATAGTTCTTAGTCGGCATATTTAAATAATAAAATAAATTAAAGCCCAAAATTTAAGACAACATTTAATGATGTATGATTTTTTAAAGATAAAAATAAAAAATAATAATAAAACTTACTATTTATGGGTTGCATTAAATTATGTATTTTTTTTTTTGCAACTATTTTTGGTAAATGGTTACTCTTATTATATAGATATAGATGGTACAGAGAACATGATTAAGGGTAGAAAATATATAGAATTTTAAAATATGTTGCGGTCGAATTACAATAAACATGCTGCGACCGAACCAATTTAAAAATATGTTGCGCTGAACCAAACACAGTCTCGTCAATCGCTTACACTTTTCCTGATAAAACACTATTTCAATTATAATTACGGATATTTTATTAATCAAACTTTCAAAAGGCCATATATCGGCCGAAACATCAACGTATGTTTTTAAAGCATTGCATTGGCTACACACAAATAAGAAAAGGTCTCACGTAGGCCAAAACTACTACAAATTGCTTTTCAAAACAAACTACTACAGACAACTCAACGAACGATAAAATCCTTTCTGCTACTAGAGGCGCCTCCCTTGGCCTGCTAAAGTCATTTCTCCTGGTGGAGTATCAAACCCTAAAGATGTTTGCCGCACCACTGCCAAGCTGGGATCAAACTTAGAGATCGGCCTTGCCTGCATTGGGTGATCTGCCCGCTCCTTAAGTACTGCATCGGCGTCTTAGTCTAGTTCACTTTTTTCATCCTAGGTCAGTTATGGACGGTTCTTATTCCAGGGGTAGACACGCTTGATTAAGTCCAAGTACTAGCCTTGCTCTAGGGTCTTCAATTCCCACCGAATGGCATCCACTCTCTCTGTCTCTGCAAGGACCCCATTTTCACCATAAGACCCTTCGCCGTCTCCTTGCCTATCTCGATCCCTCTCTTCTCACCTAACATATATTATTCGGCATGACCAATCTCTTTCCGTTCTTGGAAGCCAACATCTCTTCCTCTAGCTAACTCGATCTTTAAACCTTCATGAAAAGACGCGGCGCCCTATCAGAATTTTTTTGGGCCTCGATTCTCTCTCTCAAGTTCCTCTTAAACTTTGAACAACATCTTGTTTAGGCGATCTACCATGGCGGTATGATTATTATTTAATTTGTCAATCTCTTGCCTCAACTCACCAAGACAACATTCATGTCTACCATCGGCCTCCTCTAGTCGCACTTCAAGGCTATCCTTCTCTACAGTGAAAACGGCATAATCATTGAAGACTTTTTCATACATGTTTCCCACCTCATCAAGACAAGACGCTAGTACGTTTTCGCGATCTCTGCATTGGGCATGCTCCACTTTGACTCTTTTCAACTTGGAACAGGTCCTTTGAGCCTTAGCGGTCCCTTGCACCATCGACCCTAGGACCACGTCCATATCATCCATAAACAACTGGCATATTTTCGCTAATGACATCGACGACACCAAGTTCTGCAGCCCCTGGATTCGAGCCATCACGGGCAAAGTCGCCGTTTGCATCACCCTCTGCGGCACCTCGTGATGATTTAGGATTTGAGGAGTTTCTGCCAAAACAAAGTTACACTACCACTCAGGCATGAAACCCTCTAGATCTTTCACGGCGTCCAAACATTGACAATTGTGGAGAAGGTATCCGCCATACGACCCCCGTGCGATCGATCCCTCTATTTCGCCTTGAGGATCTGGCTTCTTCTAACAATCTCCTCCTTGTGAATCCTGATAGTCGACACCTGCCGATCCAGACAATATTCTCTCTACAGTCCAAGATGATCTTGCAGGCCCTGGCGATCCCCCTACGAATAATATTAACGATCATCTCCCGACGGGCCACGATGGACCTTCTCCTGCATATCCACGCGATCTCTCCTAGGCAAAACTTGACGATCCTCCACGATTGCCTCTCTCACTGGCTCCGATTCCCCCTGCACTGGCTCATCACCAGTCTCTATCTCAACCATTACGAGAAGGGATGAAGGACGATCGTGACCCGATGACTCTTTTCTTTGTCGCCGTCTTACTTGTAGATCCCTTGGTGATCCCACCGATCGGCGCTTACAAGCCTCTCCTTCGTAAACTCGTCCTCAATGGAGACCTCACTTAAACCCCCATAGGGATCGGCGATTTACCTGGCTCGATCGAAGTATTGCCAAAACCTGGATGAAGGTTTCCATTGATCAACTCCTCATTCTCGCACAATTCGCGGCAACTCCGCTAAGGGATTGCCAAAGCAAATATGTCCTTCAACTTCTTAGCAAAAATCGCATTCATAGGCGGAGTAGTCTTATTGTCTACTGTAAAAAAAATAAAACTCTATATATTTCCGATTATTATGACAATCGATAAACAACAAAAAGGAAGAACAATGCTACTTATGGATTTTTTCCACAAAGAAAATTGGCATATATTCTTGCCAACCCAATGACCGACGTCCTCTCCATTCCCCTGCTAACCAGAACCTGTCCGACTTCCAACTGTGTCGTGACTCGAGAATATGCTTAACCAAATTAGCGTAGTTGCTATCACAAAGATGGAAATTAATGTTGGTTCAGTTAAGAACGTCGACTCATGTGCAACTCGAATAACTTATTCCTATCGCATCGGAATCGATTGATAGGATTTGAGGACTTACGTTTTAAAAATTCACAGACTCCGAGACGTTTCTGATTTCCTTTAATAGAGATCGTCTGAGCTTCGTCGAATCATTGAACACCTCCCACTAATCTCTAGGGGATCGTCGAGCGTCGCCGAGGGAGACGCTATACACTGCCATCGTCAGGTCGCGCTGCCGAGGTGTTACAGGCATCGCGCAGTCGCGCTACTATGTGTCGTGGTCGTTGGGTGCCGCCGCCTTTCGCCGCCAGTGTGCGCCTGGTCCACTAGTGGTTGTCGCTGGTGGAGGTGCACGCCGAATTATCCATGTATTAAATAATGCTAATATTTTAATGCATGGTTTAGCTCGTGTAACAATATAATTAATAAACTTTGTTATGTTTGATCATCATTTCACAATAAATGAGTAAATCTAAAAAGTAGGACCGGTTCGGTTGCAGACGTAGCTAATATCATTTTATCCTCTCAAAACGGATTTTTTTGGTTAATCAGAGTTAATTTTGAAGAAGGTGGTATAATTAGTTGTTTATTAATACTTAAAATAAAATAATTAAAATTGATTTGATTAAAAGTATGAAATAAGGTGCGAGCTACAATGTCGTGGGGAATGATTCCCTCATTCTAATATAAGTCATTACATCTTTTACTTCAATACCTTAGATGTAGTCAAGATATGCTGACATGGCAATTTTTTATTAGAGTTTTAGTAAGAGGAATAGTTCATTACGGTACTGTAGCATTTTCGAAGAGAAAAATGATGTGAAGTGATAGTCAAAATTATGTGAGTGCATGAAGAGTAAATTAAAGTTGATGTGATGTGTGAAAATAACTGATTAGTAATATTTAAGTATAATGATAATGCTAAAGATAGTGAGATTGAGTTAAAATTGAATTAAATTTTGAGTATTGATTGAGTTTATTCATAAACAAATACACAATCAATATTTGAAACAAATGCACTCGAACCAAAGCCTTCATTTTGCAAATTGGGCGGGAATTTTAATTATCAACTCTACCTGCATAGGAACTTCATTTTGCAGATTGGGCGGGACTTAAAATCACCAACTCAATAATTGTACACATTTAGTGCACTCATTCTAAGTTTGGCCAAAGCTAATCTACACTTCATATCTTAGTTGTTTTACAAAGAGTGTAATTATATTCACATTATGAAGATGCAAGTAAACTTGTTATACTAGCTCATGACCTGCTTGTGTCATGTAAAATACAGGACAGGAGGACGAAAAGTAATTTCCACCAGAATCACAAGTTGCTGTCCTAAAATACAAAATATGAACACACAATGTTTTTTACCTTTTCCGCCCAACAATGGGAAAATGTAAAGTAATTAGGTTATCCTCATTTCCATAAGAGCAATCAACTTTTAGGCATCTAAGCATATTTAATCCTCACATAAATGTTGAGAATTTAACACGAGACGAACTGAGTATGCAATTATCTCATCTTTGGTACTTCACTTGTTTGTTAAAAGTTTCCAAGTATAATAATACCATGCAAAAACTGTAGGTACAGAACAACTTCCATCCATCCATCCCCAATTCGAATTATATACAGCTGATAGAATTGAAGCACAGCACACAACACAGCAATTAATTTGAAGGGATAGTCAGAAATCAACAAGAACACACGCACGCACGGATGAAAATCAAGTTNAGAGGTTTGTTTGGCTACAAGGGCGGAGGGTTGAGCTGTAGAGCGTGTGTGATTGGAGTGATTATGAGTATGAGGTCCCCAATGGCCATAGCCCCGAGGACGAAGATGAACATGGCAAGCACGAGGAAGCCATAAACGGTGTCCTCTGGGAAGAGAAGGCACGAAAGAATGAGGCATGTTATCTGCACCGAGAGGGCCACGATTACAGATGAGACCAGAGCCCCAATCCTTCTCCTCATCCCTTTGTTTATGACAACAGCCATCACCCGCCAGCACGCAATCAGGAACACCACTGCGTAAACCGCAGCAAATCCCCCGAAGAGGACGCAGCTGAGGAAGGGATAAGTACAGAGCATATTCTGGTCTTCATCGTCATTGTCTGGTGACAAGTACACCGACACCACCTGCAGCAGCGTCATTAGGGAACACACAATGGACGCCATCAGGCAGCTGCAGCTTCCCTTCTTTTTCTTCTTCTTAATTGAGACATTTACTAGGAAAAGCAGGGTCACCAGGAAACTCGGCTCCAGAAGGCCAAGGGAGAGAATCACGTGAATTTTGCAGGAGAAAACGTACTCTCTCCTCACCGCCGGCAATCGGAGGATCTCGTTGGCCGCCCAGGCGGCGGAGAGAAGGACGAGCAGCAATCGGACGGTCCACAGGGAATTGAAATTCTCGAGATGGTGGAGACGCCGGGATTTGAGGCGGAGGTAGAGGATGAAGGAGAGGGAGAGGAGGGAGAGGAGGAGGAAGGCGGCGATGAAGAGGATTGTGGTCAGATCTAAGGAGGACGAGGAGAATAACGCCGGGAGGAGAAGGAGCGGCGTCCGAGACGGTGACGGTGACGGCGACGGAGATGGGGATGGGGATGGGGATGGGGGCAATGGATTTGGGAGATGGTGGTGGTGGTGATGCGATTTCATAGATGGGGCGGCGACGGCGGGATTGCAGTGGATAAGGAGGAGGAGGACGCCGTCGTGGGACGGGGCGATGATGTGAGGAGGTATGAAAAACGCATAATTTAGAGGGAAGGGGTTGGATTAGGGATTGATCGATTGTTTTTCTCCTTGGATCTTTTCCTTTCGGGAAAAGAAAAGAGAGGAAAATCTACATTTATATTATTATATTTTTTATCTCCCTCGCCTCCCCTCCCCAACATATGGGGCAGGCTTTTTGGCTTTTGGCTTTTGGGACGTTAATTGGATATATCGTAAGGCGAGCAACAGATATAAATTAATAAATTTGTTTAATCCTGTAGGCTATATATAATAGCAAAAATACCTATTTTCATTTCGCTAGAAATGAATTATATATATATATATTTTTTTTTTGGGCACAAAATGGATTATAACTAATATGTTAGAAGATATTTACGAAAGAGATAAGATGAGAGATTACATGCAATTTATTAGGAAAGCAATGAAGCATAAAAAATATCATCTGTATATATATGATAAGAATTAACATTTACCAAAAATAGTAGCAAAAAAATAGTCAGAATTTAATGCAGCCTATAAATAGTAAGTTTTATTATTTTTTTTATTTTTTCTTTAAAAATCATACAATATTAAATGCTACCTTAAATTTCGAGCTTTAATTTATTTTATTATTTAAAAAATCCGACTAATATTTATTAAGTGTGTATGTTTTTATATTTATTTTTTCTTAGAAACAACCAACAATATTAAAAATCTCGGTCTCTATATTTATAAAATCTTAATTCAAAATATAACAAAAGTTTTAGAATCTCGGTCTTTATATTTGTGCTTTTTAAAAAAAAATGTACGCTAAAACTATTCTTTAAATTGCATAATCAATCAATTAATCTTAATTTTTAAAAATTTACTATGCTTATTTTTTATAATATGCATAAAGTAAAAATAATTAATTCATCTTTAGATATATAATTTATAATCTTAATATACTATCATTTGGTGTAGACATTTATTATATGAATCATAATATATTTTTATTTCATAAAATTAAATATATTTAAAGAAAATAAGAAAATTTGTTCGGATCAATTGGATGATTGAATTAGGGTACTGCCCAGGTTGATTGAATTACTTTTATGTGATATTTAAAATAGTCAAAAAACTTGACACAACATGGTTGGTCCCAAGTGATTAAGTTATGTATCAGTTCGACCACACCAAATCGATTATTGAACCTAAATATAAATTTTATAATGAAAATATTTTATTACATGAATGTGATGTAGTCGACACTTCAAATAATCGTATTAACAATACTTTTATGACAACATGTTTAATGATTTATGAATATTTATATATCATTTTATTAATATTTATGTGAATTAAATAATATTTTATTATAATATTTATTAATGTATAGTAAATATAAGGTTTTCAAACTATCAAGCTATATATAGTATCTTTTGTAATAAATTTAAATAAAATGTGTTACTTAGATATCTAAACAATTTATAAATTCAAGTGTTTAAACAAATTGATAAATAATTTATAAATCTCTATTTTATTTAAATATGTAGTTTTATTTAAAATAATTTTAAATATAACAAAATTTATTTAGAAAATCGTATCAATCCTACCAGTCCAACCGACTGGTGTTGACGGATTTGAGAGCAAATATTTTATTCAAGCAAACTAGACTGGTTATAAACCGGTTCTCAGTCCATCCGGTCAGACTGTGTCCAACACGGTTTAATTTAAAAACAATAGATAAATCATGATTAATGTTATTTTATATTTAATTTATTACAATCTTAATATTGTTTTTTCCGTGCATCGCACGGGCCACGCACTAGTCACATTATGTACTTTACTTGCTTTTCGGAATTAAGAAAAGTTAAAACAATTAAAATGGTAATTAAACACTGTCTCCCATTATTGTCTTTACGGAAACAATATGGAGACATGTAGAATTAATGACACCCCTTATCCTTTAACTTAGAGACTTTACATAATTATTCCTAATTATTATTTAGACGAAACTCTGCCTTCTGTTTCCATTTATACTCTTTTTATGGACGATTACAGGGCTATTAAAAATATGACGGTTGTTTATTTTATTTAAATTATTTATTCACGTTTCTTCTCTTTCTTTTTACACGTTTCTTTCTTTTCCTTTATCACAGGTGATCAGTTTTCTTTCCCCAATCTGTTCCTCCATTTCTTTATCTCTTTTTTCTTTTCCTCTTCTTCTTCTTCTAAATTCACGCGCACACTCGTGAAAAAACTAAATTTTTTTGTATTGTGTTTCCCAATAAACCAGCGATCAAAATCTGCGATTGAAATATTGCGTGGGTGGTTCCGGCTCATTTTGAAGGAAAATATTTGACATCGAGGCTCCAATCTGGACAATCGGCGATTGAAATATTGCGTGGGTGGTTCCGACTCGTTTTGAAGGAAAATATTTGAAATCGAGGCTCCAATCTGGACAGATCGAGACAAACGGTTTGTTTAGGCCCCTAAACAGACAGAACAAAACCAAATAGGGCCCTCCCGGCGGCCACCGTAGTGCTCAAGTTGTAACTCATAACTTGAAGCTCATGTCCACCGCCACCAAGCTCTGGTAACGAAGAATAGATTCCAATCCTTATGTGTTTGTTGTGTAAATTGATTTTAGTTTAACGAACAATTGATTTTGGAATTAATTAAACTATGTTGGTAAAATTTGATGTGTTTTTTCTATTTTTATCGAATCTGTGCGGCCAAAAATGGGTTCTGGAATTGATTTTTCCCAAAATTTATTTTGGAAACTCAGAGTTGAATTGTTTGTAAATTTATCAAATTTCAGTGTATGTTAAAGATGTGGTTTGAATTATAGCTTTTGCGAAAGTAGATGTCGAATTTTAGTTTTCAATTTTTGAAGGATATTGATTTGTCTTATTTTGTATACTTGCTTGCGGCAATTGATTTGTGCCATCCTGATACATTGTCGCACTATGAAGCTTTGTCACTTAAGTTAAACATGTGGCTGTAAATTTGTGGTTAAGCAAAAGATTCTTTTTTATGAACTTATAATTTATAAATTTATATGAGAGTTAGTGTTTTTCTGGGAAATGGATTTGCATATACAAATATTTGAGTGACTTTATAAATACTAATCAAGAGATAATATTTTATTATTTATACATAGTTGTTTTCATGTTGCTTGATATATGTTATGTTGTTGTTTTATTGTTATTTTCATGTTGTTTGATAAATGTTATGTTGTTGTTTTATTGTTACTTTTGATTTTGTCATAATATATATTATTAATTTTTTTAAGTTACAATAACAAATATTTCTATTACTTTTTAATTAATTTAATTGTATTGATCAATCTTTTTTATTTTATTTTATTTTTGTTTTTATTCTCAGGTGTTGAAGATTGAAGAAGAAATTGAAAAATAAGTTGAAGAAGAGAGAAGAAAAAACGTGAAAAGAAAAATAGAGAGAGAAGGAATAAAGAGAATAAAATGTGGAAGAGAGATAAAACAGTTATTGATTTTAAATTTTAAATTAATTGTTTTATTTGTAACTTCCTTTTGAGACAAATTTGGAATTCAGTATGTCATGGTGTTTTAATGGAATTTCTTTTTATTAGGTGGTTAATTGTGTCTTTTACCCAGACATGTATGTACTTAAGCCTGGAGAATTTAGTCCAGCCCATATGCTAATGGTTCGGCCCCTTTTTAATGACCCTAAACCTGCCCCAATTGGCAAAAAACCGCCCTACCCTCACGTGTGGATTTTTCCTCAAGCACTTTAAATTTTGAATCCTTACTTTGGATAATTTTAGTAGGACTTGGAGAGGGATCCAATCTGATTTTGTGGAGCTCCTTTGACAATGAATCCCGCCATCAATACTCCCTCATTTGGCAAGTGCATTATTTCTCATTTATGTGGAATAATCCTCCTCCTTTATTGTCTTAATAACCACACGCATAAGTCCTCTCAATCCCCATCTCCTCCATTTTCTTTTCACGCAAGGAAGTCATCAGATACTTCAAATCCATCGCCACCACTCACCAAAACCCCCGCCTCTTTCCTCTCGGCGATCACTCCCCGCGAGCAAACCGTACCCGCCATCGCCGCGAGCACACCCCACACGCGACCGAAACCAGGCCATCCCTTCTCGACCCTGGACACCGCGAGCACCGTGAAGGCCAACAAGACGCCCTTTGTTCGCCATCGATCGCTGCCCTGCCCGCCGGAGGACACCTCAACCACGCCGAGGCCGTGCCCTAGCCGCCCGAGGCCTTTAGCAGAGCCAACCGCCACCCTAGCTTGAGGATTCCTTGGGTGAACGGTATTTTGGCTTGTTCCTCCTCTAAGATGATGTGTTTTTTATGATGTTGAGATGAATATATATGTTGATGATTAAATCTATTTATTTTTATGTTGGGGTCTATTTTATTTATGAGGAAATCAATGGATCTTGATTTTTCTTGTGGAATTCATGTGGAATGGGATGTCCTTGGCCTGATGACGAAGGTCTTAGTCGATTTCATTGGGTTTTGATGACTTTATGAATTTTTGAAGTCATGTATGCCTCTGAAACTTGCAAAAACCATTAAAAATCGATCCTTCGTCCTTGTTGTGTTGAAAGGGAATGAGTTGATTTGATTTGTAGATATATGAACTGATTCGAGCTTCTTTTGCCCTAAATCTTTGAAAATTGCTATTAAATGATCCACTCGTCCAATTTGCTTAATTTTCTAAGGTTAGGATCCCTTTTTCTTGTTGAGTACGTTGTTAAAATTTTAAAATTTAAATCGATATGTAGGCGCCTGAACTGAGAATGTGTTGTTTTGCTCTGATTCTTTGAACAATGATATAAATTAATCTACCCTGCCATTTGCTCTGATTTGTGGAGGTTCAGGTAATTTTATGTTGATTATCATTATCATGCTGTAAAAATTTCAAGTCCTAACTCGACATGTAGCTATCTGAACTGAAACATGCTCCATATGACCTTAAACTCTGAAAAATTGTATAAAACAATTGGAACGTCCAAATGTTCTGAAATTTTTAGGTTAGGAGTCTTATATGATGTCTAGCTTTCTGTTAATTTTCAAGGAAAAAATCCAAGCCTAGCATATTGATCTGAAAACCCCTCATTTTGCCATTTCTTTTGCAAAAAAATGGTTTATTGGTTAGGGTGATATTTAAAAGCACATCTTTTGTGTTCAGGTCCCTTTTTGAGTGTTTTTTGTTGTGTCAAAATTTCATTGATTTCCCTTAGCCAAACTCCAAAAGCCTCGGTCGAAACGTGTAGCTGCCCGTGACAAGCCGCAACGCCGTCTTCTAGTTTTTCTCGAACCTTTTGACCATTTTTAGACCCGTTGACCTCGTTTTCCATGTTGAGTCTACTTTTGATATTTTTTTTATGTTTTTAGATGATTTTTCCGAGTCTAGCCTTCAAATCCAAGTGTTCCAAATTCCACGAACTACTTAGTCGATGATCGAGCATTTTTCTGCTTTAATTGTCCAGGTGGGTTTTATTTAAATATCTATGCCATATATTGTTTATATTTGTTGGATGGTATGATCAATGTATGCATGTGAACCATGTAACCTTCGATGTGTGCTTTATGACTTTTGAAATGGTTATCCACGTCGTCGTGTGCTGTTTAGACCTTCAACAGTGCCTAATGATAGATAGTCTCTCTTACCCTAATGACAAGCCATGTCGTTGTGTGCTGTTTAGACCTTCAGCATGTACTCCTATTGTTGAGTGGTGTTTAGACCTTCAATGAATTTTATAGGTGTGAACATGAGTATTATATGATGATTAGAAGATGTAATATTATTATTGATTCGTGTTCATGCTGCGACCATACCTATCTGTCATTATAATTAATTTATGTGCATAGTAGTGAGAAAGTGGTGTGCTCACTCCCATGTTCAACCCCCCCTCTCCATTTCAGGTTGAGCAAGTGGCAAACTTGGCGATAGAAGACGAGTAGGTTGGTCATTTCATGATGTGTTATGACTTATGTATGCTTCTGCATTATTGATGAACCTGTTTCGCAAATATTCAAACATAATGATGTTTTGAGATATGATGACTTGCTTTTACCTAATGACTTGGGATGAACTCGATGATTAGGTATTGAATATGATGATTATGTTATGATGAAAATGATTATGATGATTTGAATGATGAGATCCTATGTGCTAAATTGGGTAATGAATTCCCGTGTGCTCTAATATGACTTGAGCTTATGATGATGATGCATATGATAATGAAAGAGTAACACCAATAAATATTTTAAACCGAAAAAGGAATTTTCAAAATTTAACCTTGATTTTTGGAAAAGTCCGATTTTTTTTAAAAAAAAAAAAAAATCAAAGAGGCGTTACAGTGTGGTATCAGAGCAGGTTTACGTTTCTGTAGACTGCTTTATGTGAATTATGTGAACTTGTAAAATGACCACTCGTCTTCGTCATGCTGCGTCAGCTCAAGGATAGTATCTATGAAGTGATAATGATATTGCTTATGATATGCTTTGATGTACTTAATGTTTCCTTATTAATTGGGGTTTAGGAATTTATTCTCATTCGTTGATGTTACTGAACCTTAGTGTTAAGTCTCGTGCTAAGTGTTTGTCCCATTTTTGTTGCGTTTTTCGTGTTTATTTTGTTTGTCTTTTTTCCCCATATTAGGTATATTCCTTGGTTTTTAGGTTGTTTTATAGTTTATTGTGTGTTTTGCTCTATTTTGGTTTTCTTTGTGTTTCTCGTATATTTTTTCTAATTTTCGTCATTTATGGTGTGCAGGTCGAGAGCTTCGGGAGAATCGGATTTTTGGCAAAAATTGGTCGTGCAAGGATAATAAAATAGATCGTTTCGTTGACAACATACAGAAAAAAGCGGAATCAAATTCCAAGTCCAAACGAACCCAAGACACGGGGAAGCCCCAGCCTGCCCAGGCCCCGTGCCCGTGTCGCGCCGCGCCACACACCGCGACCCTGACTGAGGTTGCATCTACCCAGCACCACGCCGTGAAGGCCCCACGCCCGCGCCGCGTCACGATGAGCACCGCGACCCGCCTTCAGAGACTGCCTTCCCAGCGCAGCGCCGCAGAGAACCTCCGCACCGTGCCAGTAGCACTCGTCATGCCGTGTTGCCTGCCCCGCGCCCCGATGAAGACCCCTTCCGCGCCGCGTCGATCGCCGTGCCACGCCACCTGATGTCCTTGCACCGTGGACCCTCGCGCGGTACTCTCTACGGGTCGACAGAGCACACACTTCACAAGGCGCCACGCCGTGCATCCACTGCCGCGCCGCGACACTGGCATCTCTCGTGCCGCACCACAAGGTCCCGCGCCGCGCCACTCTCTCTTATATATATATTGCATACGTGAGCTCGTTTGGGACATCCGTCTCTCGACCGGGTGAAAACCCTAGGTCCCTAGAAAACTCACGAACTCTCTTTTTCTCCTTCTCTTCTTTTTCTTCTTTATTTTTTCACCTTTCTTTCATCATTTTCTTTCATTCTTCTTCTCCTTCTTCTTTACGATTAAACTTGTATTTCGAATTCAACTTTGGAACGTAGATTGATTGTAAGTATTTCTTTCTCTTATTTGATTCATGAATAATGGTAATTTGAGAGGAATGATTATGATTGTTGAATTTGATATTCGTAGATAAATCTGATTGCTAAGGATAGGGGATGATTGTTCTTGTTTAACATGCGTTTGTCGGGCTTGATTTGTTCATGCTTATGTCAGTTGAATTGATTAGGAATTGGTGAAATTGTGCTTGATAGTTTGATGTAATCGAAGGGTGACACTTCGATCTTGCAGTTGGTAACAATTGGATATTGAGTTGTCGAGTTTGGTTTGTTGATTCCAATAATTAGTTGATTAAACGCCTTCTAATTAAATTAGCGACTTTTTGAACCGAAAGGAGAGAAGTCGTAGACCTTGGCTTGCATGAGATAGATAATTTCGTAACTGAATAATCTATGGGTTGAGATTGAAATACGTTTTTGTCGATGACCAGTCCCTTGTTACGAAAAGTGATTGGGATTGGGATAACTGGCCTGTGTTGTATGCTCGAGCTTATTCGCCTATGTTCAATCCCTTGTTACGAAGAGTTATTGGGCGCGAACCGCTAGATGTTTAAGCGAGAGTGTCAATTTCGAACCGAATATTCGGCATATCTGATGTATAGATATGCCTCCACGCCGAGCACCACAGGGCCAGTAAGCCCCACCTAACCAAGATGACGATCACCTCCAAACTGTCATGTAGTTTCAGCGGCTGAGCCGGCGACTTTACTGGATTCGAGGGACCCACAACCGCAGCTGAGTGGATTCGCAAGATTGAGCGGATCTTTGACTTGCTCCTCTGTGACGATGAGCAGCTCATAGCTTGTACCCGATTTCAGCTGGACGGGGATGCCGCCACCTGGTAGTCCGATTATTGGAGGCTGAAGCCGACCGAACTGACCAACCTCACTTGGGACATGATGAAAGAAATCGTACTCGAGAAGTACTTTTCTCAAAACTATCGGGCCTTGATGGAGTGCGAGTTTTGGGACCTTCGCCAAGGGACCATAATTGTAGAGGAGTACGAGCGATACTTCTCTCGTATGAGTGATTTTGCTTTGCATCTAGTGGATACTGACCTGAAGAAAGCCACCAAGTTCCAGGATGGGCTTCGCCTGGATATCTGTCCCTTATTGACAAGCCACAGAGACCTACCATATGAGGAGATGGTGATCCGAGCCCAGCAGTTAGAGAGCTGCAAAACTCTTCACGCCTTCGTGCCATTATACCAGCATGCTTAGATGGTTCAACCGATTACTGCTGTTCAACCCAGTTCTCTTTCAGGCAAGAGAAGGGCCGACCACCATCAGGGTAACAAGAAAGGAAAGCGTGGAGGTTTTGATGGACGTGATGACCGGCCCGCGGCTCAGGCTCAGATTCAGATGTATGCTACATGCGGCAAAAACCATGCTGGGGAGTGTCGTGCTTCCCAGAAGACCTGGTATAACTGTCAGCGACCCGACCACTTTGCCAATGTGTGCCTCGAGGCTGGAGGCAGTAGCAGGAACCATTCCTACAGTAGCAGCAGATTCAGCAGCCACCTCAGCAGCAATTCAAACAGCCACATCAGCAGATTCATCAGCCATAGCAGCAGCAACAACAGGCCCCAACCGAGGTTTGGCGGAGGAGGTCAAGCACGAGCATACATGATGGCCCAAAATGAAGCCGAGCCGAACCAAGACTGAGCAGTTGACCGAACATCGGGCAGGAGATGATTATTTGTTCCTTCTTCTGTTAGGATATCATTTCTCGTAACTTTTGGCAAACCTTGATTATTTTCTTTCACTTAGAAGACATGTTTGAATTGTGTTTTGAGACTCCCCTTTGTTATACAAATTTCCGTACCTTGGAAATTTCGATTGTTTTTCTTTCCTTGCGTAGAATGAGGTTTTGGAAGGAGTTAAGCATCTTAATTTTTCTGTTGATCCATATCTATTTTCGTAAGTTTAGGAACCTTGTTTCGTGTTACCTCTAAGTAGATGCTAAAAGTTTAAGAGAGCGAGTAACGTTATAACTCTTGAGAATACCTTAGCCTCGAGATAGACGACGATCAATTATTCTTTGGGATCAAATTGAACGATGTACTTGAGGGGCATGCGTGGAAATCATCGCATACCTAATCGGAAGGAGCCTCAACACATTTCTAGGAATGTTTTGGCATAGAAGAAGCTTTTTAAGGAGGGTAGCCAAGGGGTGTGGAGAAACATCGTGAGGATCATGAGAGTGATCACCAATGGAAGGAGCTTTGATTCAAAAGGATGAGAATGAAGTTCTGCAAGCCGACTGACACATAATGAAGTATAAGTACCGGGACGAGGAAGTAGGTGTAATTAGATACCAGGGAGTTTAGACTAGGGTCTCAACGCACCATGGATTTCAAAATTTTTTCTTGTAGTAACATGGGGAGATGTAAAAGTTGATGTGGAATGAACCGTAGCTACTGGCTGGCTGCAGGTGATGCAGGCATACTGCGTGCTGGTGCCGCGCACAGGCGTGCCACGCTCGATGATGCATCTCGAGTTGTAGGAAGTGTCGTGCGTAGTGTACCGCATGTAGCGTGCCGCGTTGCCATATACTAGGTCAGCCATTTATGCCACAACTTTCGAGTCACTCGCGTGTAATGCATAACGATTCTGGATATTTCCACGTGTATTGCAATGACCTAGGTCTCCCTCGAAAGATTAATGAAGTCGAGCAACATTGGAGGTTTTGTTAGAAGGAGATGTTGTTCTTAATTGCATTATTGCAACTATGGGAGATGAAGAGCATCGTATTAAGTTAGAGACTGTAATAACTGGAGGAATCCAAGGGATGCGAGTAAGATTCGTAATTCCTTGGGATCAACCAGTCACTACTGAAGGTGATTCGAGCTCGCTTAGGACTGACCGCTCAATTAGTTACCGTGTGAGAAGAACTAATGAGGCGGCCGACACTCGTAATTGAAAGAGTCAAGATGAGCCGATCTATATAATTTCTCAACAAGGACTGCTGATTCAAGAGTTGCTCGAGTAGGGATCTGGACTTAATGTAGGTGTCTAGAGGTGTTGACCTCTACATAGGTCTAGATTAAAGTGTTGACTTTGGTATCTGGACTTAATGTAGGTGTCTAGAGGTGTTGACCTCGCCTCATTTTGAGATTTTTGACTTTGAACTATTGCTGCTATCAGGTGGGTACATTTGGGTTGTATCCATAATTATCGCACTTATTATTTCGTGTAATATTTCTTTTGAAAATTATTGTATGCATGAGAACTCTAGTCTAAGTGTCCCGAACGATAGTGCCTTTGATGAATGCGAAAGCAGTAGGAGGTCGCATGCCCGTTGTATCCGGGAGGGACGCCCCATGTCGTTGTATCCGAAAGGGGAAAAACATCTCTGCTGTCTCCTGGAAAGGATCCTACGAACCGTTGTACCCGGGGGTGGGAAGGTTTCCAATTACAGCCATGCCGTTGTATCCGAAAGGTTGTTGTATGTACATAGGAGGTTTGCGATAGGGCCGGGTAGGGGGTTTAGGCTATAAATTCTAGGCATACTGATACTGATACTGCTTTTAAAAAAATAATCATACGGGATAACTGTGCGATAATGGTGAGCTTGTTGGTTGCTCACCCCCATTATTTTCTTTGTTGTCTTCTCTCTTCTTTTGTTCTAGGTTGAGACGAGCTGGAGGCGGTGGCGTAGGACGAGCAAGATGGTGGTCATTATGTGTTGAAATCCTATGCTTCCGCATGAACTTGTTATTTATTCATTTGCTATCGTACTTTGGATTATTTATTTCTTCCTTTTCGAACTATGTTGAATTTCGTTTGAACCTTGATTTCATGCTAGTCGTTTGGGGAATGAATTAGAAATTTATGATTTATGAGACTGTCATTTTGATAGCTCGAACATGTGTAGGTTCATTGGATTGATTGATTGAGTGTGTTTGTTTGCTGTTATTAGTGAGTAGCGTCCGTTTCTCGATAAAGGTTTTAACTTGGATTTAAAAAAATAAAAAAAAAATAACTCTGATTTTTATTAAATAAATTCGGTAAATTCTTTAAAATAAAATGGGGTGTTACACGCGGAGCATGTGAGGCAGATGCAAGCCAAGATAGATGGCCGACCTGAAAGGCGTGCTCGAGGACACCCGTTCTCGAGGGACATATTGGCTGCACCATTACCCGCGAATTTGAAGGATATGAGTTTGGTGTTCGATGGGACTACTGACCCGTCGAGGCATGTAAGGGCGTTTGAGAACTTGGTTGTGTTACATGGTTATTCTGATTCTGTTAGCTGCAGGGCATTCTTATCGACCTTGAGGGGAGGTGCCCTCGACTGGTTTCAACAGCTCCCTCATGGATCGATCAAGGACTTCGACGATTTCGCAGAAAAGCTGATGACCCAATATGTGAGCGCTGTGGCGCAAGAGAAGACGTATTTGACTCTGATGGCCATGAGGCAAGGGGAGAAAGAGTCGTTGCGCAAGTATGTGGCTCGATATAATCAAACTTGTTTGGAGATCCCCACGGCCGCTGACGAGGTGAAGGCTGGAGGGTTGATAAGGAGTTTACGAGCAGGGCCTTGTCGAACATCCTTAGCCAAAACCCCTGCTCTTACGTATGACGATGTGCTGAAGAGGTGCAAGAAGTATATTAACTTGGAGGAGACGGAGGCGGAGTTTGTCAAGTTGGAGGAGTTAGCTAAGCCGGAGCCTAAGAAGGGGAGGGCGAACTCGCCTAGGAGGGTGTCGCAAGGAGGAGATCGCCCAGAAGAGAGAGGCATGGTAGAATGGATCGTGGGCGAGAGGATAGGTGGAAGGATCGACCAGTGTTTGAGGGGAAGCGGTTCAATAACTTTACACCGCTGAACGCAAAGATGGGGGAAGTGTTGGTGGCCATCGAGAAGAAGATAGAGGATAAGGATGTGACGTGGCCAAGGTCAAGGCATGAGGGGCCGACACGGCCTAGGTCGAAAAAGTATTGCCGTTTCCATAAAGATTACGGGCATACAACAGAGAAGTGCAGACACCTCAAAGATGAGATCGAGCGCCTCATTCGGGCAGGGCATCTCAAGGAATTTGGATATGAGGACAAGGTGAAGGGGAAAGATAAAGGGAGGTGTAGGAAAGATTCGGTGGAGCGGAGTGATCAGGATGATGATGAGGAGGATGAACCTCGAGGAGAAAGAGATGATAAAGGAGGCGCTGGGAGAAAGCGGAGACGGGGGAGTAAAGATCGAGGAGGTCAGAAGGATCACGGTCCTGTGAAGAAAGGGACGATCTATATGATTTCGGGAGGCCCAACTGATGGAGACTCGAACAATGCAAGGAAGGGGCATGTTCGAGCAATGAAGAGGAAGAGAGAGGAAGTGGAGATTACTGCTCGAATGCCGGAAATAAGTTTTCGGGCGAAAGACGCTGAGGGAGAGGTTTTGCCCCACAATGATGCGTTGGTTATTACAGCGGAGGTGGCAGGCTTTGATGTGAACAGGGTGTTCATTGATGCCGGGAGTTCGGTAGATGTAATGTTTTATGATTGTTTTGTGCAGATAAACAAGGAACTCAACCTTGAGCTGAAGCCGGTGACCACAGCCTTATACGGATTCAATGGAGGTGAAGTAATGTCAATGGGGGAGGTGAGTCTATCTGTCGCCTTGGGGAAAGGAGCGACAAGGAAGGTAAGGATGGTGACGTTTGTGGTCGTTGGAGCGGAGTCATCATACAACATCATCATGGGAAGGACCAGTTTGAATGCATTCCAGGCGGTCGTATCGACGTACCATATGACGATCAAATATCCAGTGAGTGAAAACATTGGTGAGGTCGCAGAGGATCAACTTACCTCGAGGAGTTGTTATCAAACCACGGTGAGCAACAACAAACAGCTCTCGAGGAAGCAGGTGAAGCTCGAAGAGGGAGTGTTGAATCGACCGGGGGGTTCGAGGTCGAGGGAGGAAAATGAGAAAGCGGATAGAGGGAAGGAGAAGGTGGAGATGCAGCCAGAAGGGAAGATTGAGGAGGTCCAGATGGTGGAAGGATGCGAGGAGAGGAAGTTTCGAGTAGGAAAGGAGCTCGAGGAGCCCATAAGGTCGAGATTGATTGGGTTAATCAGGGAGTTCGCAGATGTTTTCGCGTATACGGCTGAGGAGTTAACGGGGATAAAGGCGGAGGTAATTGAGCACCGTTTGAATATTGATCTGACGGTGAGGCCGGTGAAACAGAAGAAGAGACATCATGGCGCAGAGATGGATAGGGTGATCAAGCAGGAGGTTGAGATGTTATTGAAGGCGGGTCATGTTAAGGAGATCCAGTTCCCCGAGTGGTTGTCGAACACGGTGATGGTGTTTAAGTCGGGAGGAAAGTGGAGGATGTGCATTGATTTTCGTGAATTAAACAAGGCGTGCCCAAAAGATTTGTATCCATTGCCTAGGATCTACCAGCTGGTCGATTCTACCGCGGGGTGTGAGTTGCTCAGTCTTATGGATGCGTCCCAGGGATACACCAGATCCCTTTGGCTCGAGAGGATTGGAAGAGAGTGAGCTTGTAACGAGCAGAGGCACTTATTGTTATGTGGTTATGCCCTTTGGCTTGAAGAATGCGGGTGCGACATATCAAAGGCTGGTCGATAAAATTTTCAAGGAGCAGCTGGAAGAAATATGGAGGTTTACGTCGACGATATGTTGGTGAAGAGCAAGGCGGAGGCCAATCACATGAATGATCTAAAGGAGACATTCTTGACTTTGCAAAGCTATGGCAAGAAACTGAATCCCGCTAAGTGTTCTTTCGGAGTGAAGTCGGGAAAGTTTCTGAGGTATATGGTGATAAAGGGGGAGATCGAGATCAACCCGGAGAAGGTGAGGGCGGTGATCAAGATGAAACCGCCCACAAAAGTGAAGGAGGTGCAGATCTTGACGGGCAGGATCGCGGGCCTGAGCCGTTTCATCTCAAAGATGGTGGAGAAGAGTGGTCCTCTGTTTTGAACACTGAGAAAGAGCTCGAAATTCCAATGGACGGAGGAGGCCCAGAGGTCATTCGAAGAGTTACAAAAGGTGTTAGCCAATCTGCCTCTGTTGGCTAAGCCGGTTCCTGTGGAGGATCTAGTGTTATACATATCGATTGGGGAAATGGCTGTAAGTTCGGTACTATTGCGGGAGGAGGGCACGGTGCAATTCCCAATCTATTACGTAAGCAAGGTGTTGCAGGGTGCGGAGAGGAGATATTCGGAGATCGAGAAGTGTGCCTTAGCCGTGATGGTCACGGTGAGGAAGTTGCGGCCTTAATTTCTGGGCCACAAGGTGAAGGTGAGGACGAACATGCCACTAGGAGAAACTTTAGGTCGACCCTCTGTATCGGGTCGGCTAGTGAAGTGGGTGATAAGTCAAAAATACGTGCTACATTTGTAATGTAACTGAGGAAATATGTTGGATATTTGTGCTTAATTAATTTATTTTCGACCTTAACTTATAATTTCGAGTGGAAACTACTATTGTTGGAATTTTGTGTGCAGTTGATCATTATAACCAACATGGCAACAGTGGAATTTTGATGGACATGGCAATGTTGGACTTCTAAGGAACAGACAGTGCTGCGAGTTATTTTGGATGTGGGCCTAGTATTGCTAGGCCCATTATTGCTACTAAAGGACAGCCATAACAGAAGCAGCGGATATCAGATTTTGGGAGACCTACACTACACGTGAGGTGAACAGCCGCAAGCAGACAGAAAAGGATTTTGGACGAGCAGCGACTTCAAGTTCACTTCTTCTTCTCTAGACTTTTGAAAATACTTTTGCTAGATATTATGGAAGCCCTGCGCGGCTAATTCTCTTTTGCTACGGTTGAATACGATTGAAACCCCGAACTTAATACTGTGAGATCTAATTAATTTTTATCTATTAATTCATATTTCGTATTAATTGTTTTGTGTGTTTATGTTTATGATTTTTGTGTTAGGATCGTAGCCTGATCAACTATTGTCTTGTGCACTTAATCTATTGCTTGGTAGATATTGAGTCGGATTTAGATAATTTATCTATCGTAAGAAGCAACTAAGTGTGGTGATTGACCGGATTTAGGCGTTATCATTCTTAGGCAAAATAGTTATACAAGTGAGCATTTGACGGATTAGTTATTTGTTGCTTGTGTTGTCGGCATTCAACGGCATCTACGTATTTATGAGATGATAATATTTGCATCGAGGATCAGTAGAATAATTCGGGGTGGAAATCACTTCAACCGGAGCACTTTAGCTATATATTCATCTTCATCTTGCTGTTACTTTTGAGTCTCTTATTTAATAATCTTTTACCAATACTCTCTTTATTTTCTTGTTAATTAGATAATTAGGATTAAAAACCAATTCTCCCCCATTTTAATCACATAATTAAAGTCATTTGATTAAATCATTCCCCGTGGATACGATCCTTGCTCACGCTACTACATATTATTAAGCAAGGTTAATTTGGGTGCCTACGACAGCACGACCAAATTTTGGCGCCGTTGCCGGGGAATTATTTTAATTAAATCTTTGATTGTGTGATATTATTATTAATATTAATATTATTATTATTATTATTATTATTAGTTCTCTTGTCTTTTCTCTGCTATCTTCTAATTTTCTAACAGCTTGGTTAGTTTGATTTTTATTTTCTTGGCAGTTGATGCTCGGGACGCGTTCGAGTGTTCCCGAAGATATTCAATTCGACCCAGAAATTGAGAAAACAGCTAAGAGGTTGAGAAAAGAAGCAAGGCGGAGGGCAGCCCCTATAGACGAGGGGACACTTACAAACTTATTCGAGATTAACAGTGATTCGGAAGAGGACTTTGAAGAAAAGGACTTGGACGTGGTCCAGATGGCGAATGCGAATAGAACATTAAAGGAGCTGACAGCTCCTAATTTGGATATTCAGCCCCTTTGCATTTCTTTCCCTGCTATAGATGATAACATTACTTTTGAATTGAAATCTGGGCTAATTCATTATTTACCTTCGTTTTATGGTCATGCAGGTGAGGACCCATACAAGCACTTGTAGGAGCTCCACTTGGTTTGCACAAGCATGAAGCCGACGGGTATCACAGAAGAACAAATCAAGTTGCGAGCATTCCCTTTTTCGTTGAAGGATGCGGCTAAGGATTGGCTTTACTACCTTCCGTCGGGCTCGATTGAAACATGGGACGTAATGGGACGACTTTTCCTAGAGAGATATTTTCTGGCATCTCGAGCTGCCAACATACGTAAGGAGATATGCGGAGTGCGACAATTACATGGAGAGAACTTGTATGAGTATTGGGAGCGTTTCAAGAAACTGTGCGCGACCCGCAACATCAAATTAGCGAGCAACTACTAATCCAATATTTTTACGAGGGCCTGGCATTGATGGACAGGAACATGGTTGATGCTGCAAGTGGCGGAGCTCTTGTCGATAAGACACCGGCCGAAGCGAGTCGTATAATTGCCACCATGGCGGCAAACTCGCAACAATTTGGCACCCGTAACGATGTGACACTTAAAACGGGGACGGGAGCAAATAACTCTGTTGTAGAGGAAAAGCTAATGGAACTGACTACTTTGGTGAAACAATTAGCTACTGGAGGAACCAAGCCCGTGAAGCCTTGTCGAATTTGTGCTACCACCGATCATGATACCGACTCTTGTCCCGTGATTGAAAATTAAATCGAGGCACATGCAAATGCGGTCGGTACAAATGGGAACTTTCCTAGGAAGCAGCACTATGATCCATTCTCGAGTACATACAATTCGGGTTGGCGCGATCACCCAAATTTGAGGTACGGGAACTCGTTTTACCAACAGCCCGTCCCGAACCATGGCGGGAGTTTCCAGCAACATCCCCCTCAATTATTTCGCAGACAAGCACCACCCGAACAGCCCCTAAACTCTGATTCTGGCACTTCGTTAGAAGACATAGTGAAGCAACTAGCCTCCAGTACTCTTCAATTTCAAAAAGAAACCAAGGTGAGCATCCAGACCCTTGAAACTCAAGTAAGCCAGCTCGCGACCTCTGTGAATCGGTTGGAGGCACAAGTTAGTGAAAAACTCCCTTCTCAACCTGAGGTAAACCCTAAGAATGTGAGTTCCATGATCTTAGTAAGTGGCAAAGAGTTGGAGCAGATAAAGAAAAATTCACACGCACAGCAGTTTGAAGCAGTAGGTTCGGATAACCAACATGGCCATGTCGCTGACCATGTTCATAGTGAACTGAACTGGAGATGGAAACTAAACTGAGGACAAAAACTGACCTGGGAGCTGAAGGAGAAAGCGATAAGGCAAAGAAGAAGCCGACCTATTCCGAGTACAAACCTGAACCACCCTTCCCACAGGCATGGGTTCGACATGAGAAAGACGGGCCTATCCGAGATATTTATGAGACGTTTCGAAGATGCAAGGTGAACATCCCGTTGCTAGATGCCATCAAGCAAGTGCCTCGCTATGCAAAATTTTTGAAGGAGTTGTGCACCGTTAAGCGCAAACAGCAACTCAAACGCCACGAGAAAGTTAAGGTAAGTGAGAATGTCTCTGCTGTTTTACAACGGAAACTTCCCACGAAATGCAAGGACCCAGGTATGTTCTCAATTCCTTGTGTCATTGGTGGAATGCATTTAGAAAGAGCTATGTTAGACTTGGGAGCTTCTATTAACGTAATGCCATATGCTATTTATAGGTCTTTGAAGCTCGGACCTTTAAGTCCAACAGGAGTTATCATTCAATTGGGAGACAGGTCCAATGCGTTTCCGAAGGGTTTGGTCGAGGACGTTCTTGTGCAAGTTAAAGACTTGGTTTTTCCAGTGGATTTTTATGTTCTCGATATGGAGAATAACAATGTTGTTACTCCTATTTTACTTGGAAGACCTTTTCTAAAAACGTCTAAGACCATGATTGATGTGCATAATGGAATTCTTAGCATGGAATCTGATGATCAATTAATTAAATTTGATATATATAATTCTATGAAGTATTCTGGTGATGAAGAATCCGTACTATCTGTTGACTTGGTTGATGATTTGGCTCAGGAAATTTTTTCCCTTTCAGAGGATAATACCGTGGGTGACACCATCAGGACTTTAGCAGACAACTCATTACCTAGCATTATCCCAGGTCAAGCCAATGAATCAGACAAGAACGTGATCATGGATGATGGCTTAGAGACCAATGGTAAAGGTGAGTTTATTGGTATTAGCTCTTTTGATACTAACGAAAAATCCCCTCCCTCTATTTTGCAGACACTCGTCAAAGAACTGAAGCCCTTGCCCGACCACGGCAAGTACATATTCCTAGGAGAAGAGAGCACATTTCTAGTGATCATTTCGAGTAAGCTTACCAAAACTCAAGAAGACGAGCTCGTGAAAGTTCTCCAGTCACACAAGCAAGCGTTGGAGTGGATTATCTCGGACATAAAGGGAATAAGCCCCTCAATTTGCACGCATCACATTTTATGGGAAATAGAAGTTGAACCTGTTCGTCAACCCCAACACCGCTTGAATCCAGTGGTGTTGGAAGTCATGAAAGCTGAGGTCCTGAAGCTTCTGGACATGAGTGCAAGAGGTGAGCATAGAAAACTACAAATTCAAGAATCGGAAGAGATGAGAAACGATGCCTATGAAAGTGCCGAGATCTACAAAGAGAAGACGAAGACTTTTCATGATAAGTTAATTTCGAGAAAGCAATTCGTGGTAGGGAAAAAAGTTCTCTTATACCAGCCCCGTCTTCGGCTGTTTCTAGGAAAGCTACGAACGAGATGGAAAGGACCTTTTGAAGTCAACAAGGTCTGTACGCATGGGGCAATTGAGATTCGGAGTCCGTCGAGCTTGAAATGTTTCATAGTCAACGGACACCGACTTAAGCCATATCACAAGAACTTTCAGCCCGAGCATGAAGAAAGAATGGGTCTCGAGGACCCCGTTTATTCTGATTAAATCGAGAGCTT
>BKCP01004306.1:312744-328543 GCA_008636005.1 Striga asiatica | reverse complement strand
GTTACGTGATTGTTGGGTATATTTCTCATTGGTTGGTTGATGGGGACTCAAGTTTGACTTGTGTGTTGATGCTTACTTTATGTTTTGAATTGGCATTGAATGATAGATGACGATTATGAGTTGAGATAATGGATTTGACTTGATGCTTGAGGACAAGCATCGTTTTAAGCGTGGGGATGTTTGATAAGTCGAAAATACGTGCTACTTTTGTAATGTAACTGAGGAAATATGTTGGATATTTGTGCTTAATTAATTTATTTTCGACCTTAACTTATAATTTCGAGTGGAAACTACTATTGTTGGAATTTTGTGTGCAGTTGATCATTATAACCAACATGGCAACAGTGGAATTTTGATGGACATGGCAATGTTGGACTTCTAAGGAACAGACAGTGCTGCGAGTTATTTTGGATGTGGGCCTATTATTGCTAGGCCCATTATTGCTACTAAAGGACAGCCATAACAGAAGCAGCGGATATCAGATTTTGGGAGACCTACACTACACGTGAGGTGAACAGCCGCAAGCAGACAGAAAAGGATTTTGGACGAGCAGCAACTTCAAGTTCACTTCTTCTTCTCTAGACTTTTGAAAATACTTTTGCTAGATATTATGGAAGCCCTGCGCGGCTAATTCTCTTTTGCTACGGTTGAATACGATTGAAACCCCGAACTTAATACTGTGAGATCTAATTAATTTTTATCTATTAATTCATATTTCGTATTAATTGTTTTGTGTGTTTATGTTTATGATTTTTGTGTTAGGATCGTAGCCTGATCAACTATTGTCTTGTGCACTTAATCTATTGCTTGGTAGATATTGAGTCGGATTTAGATAATTTATCTATCGTAAGAAGCAACTAAGTGCGGTGATTGACCGGATTTAGGCGTTATCATTCTTAGGCAAAATAGTTATACAAGTGAGCATTTGACGGATTAGTTATTTGTTGCTTGTGTTGTCGGCATTCAACGGCATCTACGTATTTATGAGTTGATAATATTTGCATCGAGGATCAGTAGAATAATTCGGGGTGGAAATCACTTCAACCGGAGCACTTTAGCTATATATTCATCTTCATCTTGCTGTTACTTTGAGTCTTATATTTAACAATCTTTTACCAATACTCTCTTTATTTTCTTGTTAATTAGATAATTAGGATTAAAAACCAATTCTCCCCTATTTTAATCACATAATTAAAGTCATTTGATTAAATCATTCCCCGTGTCGGATTCGGTTCAGCGGCTTTGGGCTGGAGTGTCGACTTCGGGCCGGAATTTCTGGCTTCGGGCTGGGGTTTGACTTCGGGCTAGAGTCTTCGGCTTCGCTGGTCGTCCTGGTAGAGCAGGGTGCGGTTCTTATGGACTGTCTCTCCTAGTTCTTTTGGTTGGGATAGAGCTGTTTCAGTGGACGGATTTTCCGGCAGCTCCGGCAACTTGCGAGTTCGGGCTGGTGTGGCCGGGGTTGAGACGTTGGGAATACTCCACTTCCCTCGATTCTCTGGTGTTGGGTTCAGGGGCGCTCGCCGTTAATATTGTGTCCGCTAGTGGTGTTAGTCGGCCCGATATTGCGGTGGTTGGGAGTTTTCTTGATGTTTTCTGGCTATGGGGAGAATTGGCTGTGGGTGTATTTTGATGCTTGAGATTAGGCTCAGCTAGGCAGTTAGGCAGTGGAGGGGTCGAATTTCTCGGGCTGAGGGACTTCCATGGCTGGTTTTGTGACTTCAAGTCGGGTTTGGATTTGTCGAAGTGGAAGGGCTTTAATTTCCTTTTAGTTTCCTTCATGTTTTGTTTCTTTGTTTGATTTGTGTGGTAGGTTGGTGTTTTTGGTGTGGGCTCGTTGCCTGTGTATCAATGTTGTGTTTTTGGTTTTGGCCGTTGGCCCTTGTGAGCCCGAGTGTCAAACTTATTACTCCGTGGGGGTCCGACACTCGGGTATTACTCCGTTGGGGGTCTTGTTTAGTTTTGTTGGTGTAGTTGGTTTAGTGTGTTGTCCGAGTATTACCCCGTTGGGGTCGGCTCTAGGCGATCTCCGGATCTGCCTCCCAGTTTTCTAGTCTCTGGTTGTACTATTCAGCCTTTGGCTGCTTTTCTTCGCACATTGTGCGGTTTTATTAATATAGTACCTCTATCGTTTCGGGAAAAAAAAAAAATCATTCCCCGTGGATACGATCCTTGCTCACGCTACTACATATTATTAAGCAAGATTAATTTGGGTGCCTACGACAGCACGACCAGTGGGCGGTCGAGCTAAGTGAATACACGATATCATACGAGCCTAGGAGGGTGATCAAGGCACAGATGCTGGCTGATTTTATATAGGAGGGTACGAAAGTAGAGGAAGAGACAGAAGGTGTTTGGCAGATGTTTGTTGATGGCTCAGTATCGAGAGTTGGAGGAGGTTTGGGCATCGTGTTAATTTCACCCAAAGGAGATAATTTGGAGTTCGCGGTCAAAGTTGGGTACAAGGTGTCGAACAACGAGACGGAGTACGAAGCGGTCATTAAATGAATGCAGTTGGCCATAGCGGGAGGAGCTCGAAAGATTCAGGTGCATTCTGATTCTCAGCTGGTAGTGGGTCAGTTTCAGGAGGATTTTGAGGTGAAGGAGGAAAGGATGCAGAGGTACGTGGAGGAGTTGAAAGAAGGAGGGGCAAAAGTGTTGAGGAGGTTCTTTGAACATGGAGGAGTGTTGTACAAGAGGTCGTACGCTGCACCTCACTTGAGATGCGTTACGCGAGAGGAAGGTCGATACGTGCTGAGGGAGATGCACGAGGGATGTTGCAGTGATCATAGCAAGGCGGGTTCCCTGGTGGCAAAAATTCTGAGAGCAGGATATTTTTGGCCAACTATGAATGAGGATGCAAGGACGATGGTGAGGAAATGTTTGCAGTGCTAGAAACACGGCCCACTTATCCATCAGCCGGCGGAGACAATGACTACGATGAGTGCTCATATCCCATTTGCGCAGTGGGGTGTCGATCTGGGGGGGCCGATGCCGCAAGGAACGGGGCAAAAAAAATTCTTGATTGTAGCGGTGGATTATTTCACGAAATGGGTGGAGGTCGAACCGTTGGCCAAGATCACGGAGGAAAAAGTCATACAATTTTTATATAACAATATTTGCTGCAGGTTTGACGTCTCAAAGGTGTTGGTATCCGACAATGGGACACAATTCAATGGCAAGCGGATTCGAGCATGGTGTGACGACATGAAGATCGAGCAACATTTTGCATCGGTTGCTCATCCGCAAGCCAATGGACAAGTCGAGGTGACCAACAGAATCATACTGAATGGCCTGAAAACGAGACTGGAGAAGACGTCGGGCGCATGGGTCGATGAGCTCACCTCAGTACTTTGGGCGTATCGCACAATGCCAAGGTCGACCACGGGAGAAACACCATGCAGTCTGGTTTATGGCATGGAGGCATTACTCCCAGTCGAGATCGAGGTCCAGTCACAGAGATCGAGCACATATGATCCAGAGTAAAACGAGAACTTGATAATGGCGGTCCTCGACATAATTGAAGAATTTTGAGAACGTGCCTCGATCAGAGTTGAGGCATACAAACAAAGAATGCGAGCAGCACATGACAGGAAGGTGAAAATCAGAAGATTCCAGGTGGGTGACCTGGTCTGGAAGAGGGTGGACGTGCTGAAGCATGTGGGCAAACTCGAGCCCAACCAGGAAGGACCATACCTGGTCGAGAAGGTTCATGCGGAAGGAGCATATTCACTCAAGGACGCCAAAGGAAGATCACTCCCCAGGTCATTGAACGTGGCTAACTTGAAGAAATATTATGTTTGAATTTTTTCTTTAGCTCCTCCTATTTTCCCCTCATTTTTTATTAGAAATGTTTCACAAAAATGATGTAATCGAATTCCCAGTTTAATATTAATGAAATTTCAGTTGCAATCTTCAATACCTTGCCTAATTGTTTCTTTATGTTATTGTGCATATGCGGTGTCGTATAATCAATGGCTGGTCGAAAAAAAAATGCATCATTATTAAGGCCGAGAGGCTAGATGGTCGCATGTAACGACCACCCCTTTGAGGGTGGACATGTGCTCGAAGACAAAAAATTCATCATGATTAAGGCCGAGAGGCTGGATGGTCGCATGTAACGACCACTCCTTTGAGGGTGGACATGTGCTCGAAGACAAAAAATCCATCATGATTAAGGCCGAGAGGCTGGATGGTCGCATGTAACGACCACCCCTTTGGGGGTGGACATGTGCTCGAAAACAAAAAATCCATCATGATTAAGGCCGAGAGGCTGGATGGTCGCATGTAACGACCATCCCTTTGAGGGTGGACATGTGCTCGAAGACAAAAAATCCATCATGATTAAGACCGAGAGGCTGGATGATCGCATGTACTTCGGAGCGAAAGTCAAGACAAGGTTTGAAGATACTCGACTGTAAAGGAGAGGAGAATTCTTTGACTTCACTTCGCTTTGCGTTCGCATGTAAAGACCACCCCTTTGAGGGTGGACATGTGCTCGAAGACAAAAAATCCATCATGATTAAGGCCGAGAGACTGGATGGTCGCATGTAACGACCACCCCTTTGAGGGTGGACATGTGCTCGAAGACAAAAAATTCATCATGATTAAGGCCGAGAGGCTGGATGGTCGCATGTAACGACCACTCATTGGAGGGTGGACATGTGTTAGGAGGCATTTAAAGTCATTGGGATTCATTAATTCATCAGGATTAATCAAGTGGATGAATGGCGTGACTTAAAAAATTGGTGAAAACGACATCGACACATAGCGATAGTGCAAGCTTGATAACGAAAACATCATATAAAGTGATACATCGACAGGCAAATAATCGATAAATAACGAGAATTCACAAACTTCAACAAGAACGATATTCATTTAATGAGAAAGGAGTACAAAGTTCAGCAAAAATTAAAATTACAACTTCACGATGCGGCATTATTCGGGTCAACATTAGCATCGGAGTCATTAGGGGTCTGTTCTAGCGGTGGCTCGAGCTGCTGCCGCACTGGCTCAATCGGCTGACTTGAGCTAGAGGTCGACCCAGTCCCATCGGTAAACTGATTTTGACGAGCGAGTGGGGGAATATATCCGTCAGGGAGCTTGAAGGTACGCCTCAGCAGGTCGACTTGATTCACGACAAGCTCGAGCAGGCCTGACCACCAGTCGTGGTCGTCGGGTAGATCAAGGGCACTCTGATAGCCGACAGGAGCCTTGGGCATAGCAGCCCAGCAGCCCAGATGGTTTCCATGTTGAACTCCTCGAAATCTTCTTCGGTTATCTGGACCCCCGCCTATTGGATTATGGCCCCAAAGCAGTGGGTGCCATAATCCTGCACGTCCTTCAGATACTGTGGGGACTGCTTGAAGGCAGCTACCACTTGTTTGCGGTAGTTCTGCAAGAAGCGTTAACCAACGGTCGTGTGGAAGACCATTCTCCGTGCCCGAAGGGCAGCCTCGTCGATCAAGGGATTAGCCCTCTGGTCGAAAGCAACGTTTTCACGTGCCCGGGCTGACTTCTCCTCCTCAAGTGCAGCCTCGAAAGCTTTTGGAAAGCCAAGAGGGCCTCTTTCTCTGCTCGTTCGGCTGCGAGGGCCTCCTCGAAGAATTTCAGGGCCCCCTCAAGCGTTTCCTTCTCGGTGGAGAGGACCTTATTCCAGGCGGCCAACTCCTTCGGCCTTTCATGAAGAGCATTACTCTTGACAACCATCTCATCCAACCGATTGCCGAGTTGAAGATTGCCTCGCTCGATCGCTGGGATGGAATGGCTCGAGTTAGCTAACGTCTGCTCGATCAGCGGCGCGAGCTCGACCATTCCCTATAAGAGAACATAAAAGAAAGTGTTAGGGCACTTACGATGACAGGAAGTGGAGCAAAACATATAAACATCAAACTATAGTAGGTTACCTGAGCTAGCCATCGGGCAATCCGATTGCCCCAGTCTCGAAGGGTATGACCGTTATTATAACGGTCAATAGGATGGTCGACAGGAGGGAGGACATCCCTGAGGAAATGCGAGAACCCCGTGCCATCAAGAGTTGTGATCGAGAGTGCGGTCTCCTCGAGACGGCGGCGCTTGCCAGCATTTTCATCCCCTCAACAGAGGGACGCTTAAGCCGATTCTCCTCGAGCAGAGTCTTCTCAGGAGAAGCGGGAATGTGAATGACTAGAGTAGTCTGGTCACGCGGAGGAGAGTGAGGTCGAGGAGAGGCTGGTTTCTCGAGCTGTTCGGGTTGCTGGTCAGCTTGAAGGTTGGTCGAAGAGGGTTGCTCGACGATCAATTCTGGGGGCGGTGAAGTCGAACGGGCGGATTGGGAGGTGGTCGAGTAAGCGGGCTTCGAGCTCGACCCCTCAACGACTTGCTTCCTTTTCAAAGGAGCTTTTCGCCTAGGCACAGAGATAGCGGGCATCTATGCAAAAAATTACGAACAAGTTAAAGCCACAATAGATAAACAATATGTGAAACAAACATGATGATGCTCGAGCCCGTTCAGTAACAACACATACCTGGGTCGCCTTTGATCCGAATGAGATCGAAAGTTTTCTGGCTAGGGAGAGGACAAGATTTGTGGGTAAGAAGTCCACAGAAATGCTGGAGGTCCTCATCCTCGAGCAAGGTCTTCGACTCAACGGGTTTGCTATTCCATACTGCAATCCGTTGGCCGAAGAGCACGTTTGTTAAAGGCGTTGAATACTCACGCGGGAGTTCTTTAAGCCAAGGCGATGGTGCCCAAGGGAAAGCGGGTTTGGACTCGACAAAAGCGAATTTGTCTTTCCACTTGGAGCGTTTGAAGGAGTGTCCGAAATAAAATGGATATCGTTGCAGCTCTTGAGGTAGAGCCCCTGAGTATGCTTCGAGGGTATATAGCAATAATGGAAGAAATCTAGGTCGAGCCGACCTAGACGAATGTGGTAGAGAATGATGAAGACAGTGATAAAACGGATGGCATTAGGGGAGAGTTGGTTCAAGGGTAGGTCGGACCACTTACAAAGATCGAGCAAATCTTGGCTTAAGGGAAAACTGACGCCGAGGTTAAATTGAATTTCAAAGAAAGTGTAGCAGTTCTGGGGAGGGTTATCATAGGTATCCCGAGGGCCTGGAGATACGAAGGCCTAGTTGGCGGGATAGCCGACTTCATCGGCATCCAGCCAACCAGCAATAAGAGAGCGAGAGGAAGAAGAAGTCTTCTTAGAAGAAGAAGAAGACACTTTGATCAACTTACCCTTCTTCTGGGCAGCCTTGAGAGAGGTAGCGATAGGGACAACTGCAGATGCAAGGGGTGTAGCGGCAATTGAGGATTTTTTAGCGCCCTTCTTAGGATTAGTGGGAGAGGCGACTCTAGAAAAATAGAATGGCGAGAAAGGGGAGCATTATCTTCATCCTTCTCAGCAGCGGCCTCAGCCGCATCGAGAGCCTCTTCAGCGGCGTCAGAAGCCTCAAACACCGGTCGACGGCGATTGAGGGGGATATGGTCGAGGGCATCCTCGTTTGATTCAATCAGACGATTAGGTTGGCGAGAAGGAGAAGGTGTTGCACAATCGGAAAGGCGTAAGACACTGAGAGGAGTGGGATTGTAGATTTCTTCGACAGAGCGGGAAGACGAGTGAGGGATATGCCGATGAGTGGGGAATGATGACGTGGCGGTCTCATCTTCAACTGAGTGATGGCTTGGTGTGTTAGAATCAACGGAATCTGAAGAGTAGAAAGGAAATTGAGAGGAAGAGAAGAAGAGTTAGGGTTTTTGAAAATGAAGAAGGAGGTTTTTGCCACAGACGAGACGAGAAGGATTTCGGGAAGGGAAGAAGCAACAGGAAAAATAAAAAATTGACAAAATAAACGCACGCAAATACAAAGTTAAAGCACAGGAGACTTACTCATGGTTGCAGTGGAGAGCGGTTGCCGGAAAATGCTTGAAGAAAAAGCGCCGAGAGCACGAGGGAGTTCGAGATTTGCAAAAGTGAGAAAAGTCGAAAAATCTGCTAAGTGCCGTATTTATAAGAGGGCAGAGGAATAAGGTGAAGAGTTAATGGAGGTAGCCGTTAGATAAAAGGAGATCCAACGGTGGGAAGAAATAAAAGAGGCACAGATAGCGAAGCGGCACAAATCGCGAGGAGGTATGATGATTAAAGGTACTGAGCGGAAAGGACATATGGCAGGCGGAAATTACGCTAATAATAAAAGAAAATAAAGGACAGTTAAAGTGTACCATAAAATCGATCGTGTGGTCGAAGAATGGTGGTGGCATCAACCGAAACGATCGAGAGGGGAGGTTAGATGTAAGCAGGAGATCGAGAGGTCAGCAGAACGGAGAAGACAACTCGAATTCACTCTTAGATCGAGTCATTTAGACTCGACCAGAGTGGGGGGGACTAGATGATATGGGATATTATATAGCTAAAGAATAGACCTTTTTTACCACATTGGTCGGGCAAGCTCGAGGTAGAGAAAGCTGTATTGGTCGAGGGATAATCGACCAAAAGGGAAAAGATCGAGCAGAATAGCAGAACTGATCGAGGATCGACCTAGCGACGGGAGACTCGGTCAGATCGAGCACTCAACAGGTGAGGAGCAGTCGAGAGCGTGGCTTGAACGCGAGAAAGCGCGTGGGCGGCATTAGAAGATCCTAACATGAGGCGCAGAGAATAATCTCCCTCTCCTCAGAGGGACACATGGCGAGATTACATTGGTGCAGAGCAATAGTGGTGATAACCACCTCTGACGCCTCTGACACACGCATACTGTGTGCCTATGAACGGGCAGGACAGCTCACCAGATCCGGGCAACTCCTAGGGCAGGTACCTCACTCCTATATATATAGGAGTGAGTCTTTTCTTGTGACTTACGATTTATCCATTACATACTTTGGAGAATTGAGTAAAATATACACTGACTTAAGCATCGGAGGCTCTTCACGGAAAACCCCTCCGGTGTGAGAGTTCTGTGCAGGTGAGCGGCGTTCTACCGGCGAGGAGGAGGAAGGCGAGCCGATTTCAAGCCGGTCGGACTGTTTTGCGTTACCAGAGTAAGTAGCAAGATGAGATAAGATGAGACCCTAGATAGGATTTGACCTACTAACTTTCAAGTATTTTCTACCAGAAATGGCAAGAAGACAGCAAAACGGAGGCCAAGTTGCACCGGGTCTTGACCGGGCCCAAATGATGGCTCAAATTCATAGGCTAGATCCACCTATTTTGACAGGGAAGGAAGGACCCACATACATCGGCGAATGGTTCATGAGGATTGAGAAAATCTTCGAATTTCTAGGATTTAATGACGATGTGAAGGTCGCTTATGGCCAATTTCAAATGAGGGAAGATGAGGGAAGGTGGTGGACGACCTATTAGAGGACGAAGACAGTAGCTGCGCGCACAACCATGACATGGGATGGACTCAAGGCAATAGTGGCAGAAAAGTATTACCCGCACCACTACCGCCAGCAACTTGAGCATGAGTTCTGGGATTTGGAGCAAGGAAATATGACTGTGGACAAATATGAGCGGGAGTTCACCCGCATGAGCTACTACGTCGAGCATTTGGTGGACACGGACGAGAAGTGGGCAAAACGATTTCGAGGAGGCCTTCGACCCAATATACGCCATTTGGTGGCAAGCCATGGAAACATACCATTTGCCGACACCGTGGATAAGGCTCAACAAATCGCTGCGAGCATTAGTCTAGAAAGGGAGAAAAAGGTAGCCCAACCCGTCACTAATCAGCAGGCGGCAAACCCGAAAAAGAGAAAAAGGGAGCAAGGGGGTGGCGCTCGAGACGTACAACCCCAATCTCTACAGCAAGTGCCAGCTGCACAAGTCCAAGTTTGTGGCCAATGTGGGAAGGGACATCGAGGAGCATGTCCGGTCGGTCAGAACGCATGCTATATATTGGTGTAGGAAGCCGGGACACGTGATCTCGCAATGCCCAGAAAGGCCGAATAGGCAACAGCAGCAGAATCTGCCTCTACATGAACAACCAAGGCTTGAAGGAGGAGGCCGAGCACGAGTCTACCAGCTGGTACAAAAAGAGGCGGAACCAAGGCAGGAGTGAACGAGCAGGACGAGGATTGAAGACTGAAGACATTTCTTGCATTTACTTATAAGATTTGAGACAATTCGCGTTTTATTTTTAGCAACTTTTATTTATTTATTTTAGGACAAGTACGGATTATGATTGGTGGTATTCCTTTAAGACACAAGTCAATTTCCCTTTTAAGGACAATTTAAGAATAAGTGTTTATTTTAGCATACTCCATGTCTCGCTAAATTCCTGTTTAAGTATTGAATGAATCCTTGTCTATAGATGGTGCGCTCAGTGAGGGCCAGCAGGTACTACGGATTAGGCCCTGGAAGTATCACCGCCAAAAAGCTTAAGGAGTTTGAGAGGCTTGCATTCAACGAAGTAAAGACGGTGAGAGGAAACATACAAGAAGTACTCGATAGGTGGGTAGAGCTATGGAGTAGGCGTGAGAACATTATATCTCATTGGGATGGAATTAAGAAGCTTCTCGACATCTTGCCGCCAGTATGGAAGACCGAGGTGAATAGAATTTACGAAAAACTATGGGTGAAGAACCGGAAAACCCCACTTAATAGGGGAATGCCCGTGGTGGGCTTCGGCATCTTTGTGGTACAGGTGGGACAACTGTGAGAGGATTTTAACGTACTCTGGAAACCGAGTCGGAGCCAAGTGAAGAAGATCCTCGAATGGAAGGGGAGTCGAGTCAAGGAAGCAACTAGGTACCAATCGTTGCCTTACCTTTAGATACACGAGCTTGTTAATGATTCTAGATGATTTTATTTCCGAAGACGGAAATATTTTAAGAAGGATAGAATGTAGCGCCCCAAAAGATTATAAATTATTTCATGAATTTTTATAATTTTTTTAGCTCGACATTTTAAAATTTATTAAAATGGATATTAAATGGATGTCCTCGTCCATTTAATAATTAATAATGATGAATAATTGAGAATTTATTTAGATGTCCCCATCTATTTAATTTTCCTATTTAAAAATCCCTTTAATCGTAATATAATTATTTAAATAAATCCTAAGCAATATAGTTATGGTCGTGCCTAAGGGCATATCGGTTGAAGTAGATTCCTCTTTTTGATCAATCAAAACCCTTTCCCAAACTATACAAGCTTCTTCCAAAAGAGAAGGAGTATTAATCTAATATGATAAAATAGCACACATAATTTCGACCCTAAGAGGAATCACTTGTGGAGGAAAAAAAAAGAAGAGAGAAAATCTTGTCTTGATCACCAAGTAAAAAGAAGCCTATTCCTGCCATAATAAAGACTCCTAATACTCTTTCAAATTCCCTAAACCAAGTCCTATAAATAAAGCCCCTCACCCATGAGATTTATTTTTCCCCTACGCATTATATCGAGCCCTCACGTACAAAAAAAAAATGTCGAGCCTTTCTTACTCTCTCTCGGCCAATTCCCGGATGGCACGAGAGTCCGACCAGCGATCGCCGGCCATCCGCACGACCCTAGCCGATGCCAGCCCCTGCACGCGACCACTAGCGGCGTCCAAGCCCGAGACGAACACGCCCCACGCACGTGCGAGCCCGAGCCGAGTCCCCTTTGAGCCGATTTTAATCTTCTTTTCCCAAGAACGGTAAACCGACCCTATTCCTTACCATGGGTTGAGATTATGTGTTCAATAAGCAATGATAATATATATATATATATATATATATATATATATATATATATATAGGCCAATATATATATATATATATATAATTGTTGGCAAGTTTCAATAAATTTTATTCAGCCAACAATTAATAATAATATGAGTTCATTTAATAAAAATATGTTCACCATTTAATAATAATAAGTAACTTTCAGTTACTCAATTTATTTTGACATGTCCCATTTTGGATGGTGTCCATTTATGTAACGCCTTTTTATGTCCTGAATACAAAATATTTTTGTTTTATTTTGATACTATATATTTTTTGGCATTATATAAATATATATTTCATAACTAATTAAAAATGACTGCAAATATCTTTATTTTCTATTGCAGTCATACAATAACAAGAAAAAAATATTTTTTCGGATATTACAAAGATACATCAAATATTTTGAAAATCAAATCCCATAATCACGAGTCGAGGTTTAACAATAATGATTTGTTGTGATGAGGATTCTAACGATAGGAAAACCACGAATATTGTATATAAAGTCGTGCTTAATATTTAGGTTCACTTTTTTAAATTATTTTTTTCTCATTTATTAAGTTATGATTTTTACTTTATTTTATATTTTTAATTATTTTCTCTTCTATTATATTGTTCCGTGCAAATGCACGGGATAAAACTAGTGATAATAATTCAAGATAATAAAAGATTAATGAAGATTTGATGGGTTTGATGAGATTTAATGATGTTTAAGAAATTCCAAGTTTGACCTTGGGTCAATGATTTTCAAAGGAGGTTTTTTGCAAGTGTTTAAGTCTGAAAACTTGAATAATTATGCTTACTTAAGTAGTAGGATGAGTCGAGGATGTTAGAATAAGATCATGTCGATGAAATTTCATGAAAAGCGATGAGAATTCAATGTTGTACGCATGTTCTATTGATGTTTATTCATGATTATGAGAATGAGATTAATTGCTGGGAATTATGTGTTCATAATCATGTTTTAATGTACGAAAAATTGTGCTTAGGAGATTGGTTTGAATTTTGAAGTTTCGTTAAGTTTTGCTTGAGAAATTACTGTTTTTGTCTCTCTGTTACATGCTCTGATTTGACCTTCAAGATCGCGTTTTTTGATGTTTCACTCTTCATATGAATTATAGTAATTTAGTTGGCTTTCTGTAAGTTCAAGAATCTTGCAAAAACTTTTTGTATCTTTGGAGATATACTCGTTTTAAAATCGGTGTGCAAGCAGTTTTCTGAAAAACCTGGCAGCATGTATGAATTTATGTTTGGTCCGTTTTCTGTATTTGAACGTGCTCATATGAATTTGTGGTCATCATGAAAATTGTAGACCTGTTTCTTATGTAGGGATCTAGTTGAGATGATGTCAGTAGCAAAAATTATACGTGTTTGACTAAAGCTATGTATAAGTTGTGTTTCCGATTTTCTGACAGCAACTAGGTTTCAAATGTTAGCTGACTTTTAACCCTTTGGATGACCTTGTTTGCTTCTGTGAACTAAATAAAAGTTGTAGTTGCATGTCTTAGAATCAGTTTGGGACTTGAATCATGTCAATATGAGTTATGTGCTGAAAGTTGTGCATGTTTTAAAAACGCTGCACTTGACAGATTTTGATTGAGTTCTAGGTATAGTTGCATACTAGAATTTTCTCTTAAGTGTGCATGCTTGTGTGACATGATTGAACCATATTAGATTGAACCTTAGATGATTAGAAGTAGTATCCTTAACAAGCTAAGAGTTCAATGAATTCCAAGACTTTAAACGAGTATGTTTTCAAAGGAAGTTTAAGCAAGGCAAGGAAAATCAATTGATTTTCTCAAGACTAAGATATGTTAAAAAAAGTTAGTAGAATACACCTTTCCAATAATGTAGATAGTCGAGGAGTCGAGCCCTCAATTGTCTAGAAGCATCTTTTCGAAGACCAAGTCATCTGCAATACAAGGTGGGAAATTTCTATGCTATGTCCTACATTCTTTATAATTGCTTATGCTATAATTAAAATATGTAGCTTGTTTAATTATGTATATGGCAATGGCTTCCGGCATTTCGGTAACACCATTTGTTGGAAGGAAAATGACAAAGGTTATGGCAATGGCTCTTGGCATTTGGGTAACACCATTTGTTGGGAGGAATATGACAAAGGTAATGGCAATGGCCTCTGGCATTTGGGCAAAACCATCTGTTGGAGGGTAAAATGGAGAAGGGGCAGAGGTAACCTTGTAGTTGTGGGTAAAACCATTTACTAGTGGGTAATGTTTAGTTATTCATGCTACATGTTGATGTCATATGATTTGCTATTATTTTGAATGTTTTACGTAGAAAGTATTTCTCACCGAGTAAGTGAAATGCTCACCCGTTTACTGTTTTCCACACTCAGGATGATCGAGTTGGCAACGGAGCGATGGCGAGCGTGGTCAAATAAATAAAAAGGAAACTGCTTCCGTGTTTATATGCTTTAAGTTATTTCTTATTCTTAAAGATTATGGTTATGACGTTTTCTACGTAAATTAATTTACAAGACATGGTTCAAGTTAATTTGGATTACGATGAAGTTTTACTTATGCAAGTTTGATGATGGTTATGCGATGGTCTATGTGAAGCTATGATAAGTTTAAATGTTTTTTGAAGTCATGTTAAGTTTTAAAGTAGTAGCGATCTTGAGCTTTCAAATTTTTGTAAGAAAAAGAAATATTATATTCGAAAAATTCAGGGTATGGAAAATGGGGCGTTACAGGATAGAGTTGGACGCTGCCGCTGTCGCTACCCTCTTGACCTCAGGCCACCAGGGCTTGTGGCAGATTTCGCACTCGCTCATGTGCATCAGATTCACACTTCAGACAATTCATCACCGGATCTCACACATCTTCCATGAGAGGAACCAACCTGCTGACTTCCTTGCTTGTATTGGTGCCTCCACTACCTAGAGAGCATTTTTCATCCGGACGACGCTCCTTTTCGCCTCTGTACTCTTGTGCGGATGGACCAGACCCATCGTTTAGATTTAGGCAGATGTTTTGTATTTCTTGTGCTTTAGCTCACTTGTGGTGCAGACTGCTAGCCTGGACACTTGTAAGTAGGGATGGCAATGGGGCAGGTCGGGCCGGGTAGTTCAGTACCCGGACCTGCCCCGTGCCTATAATCTCGCGCCCCGCCCTGGCCCGTGCCCCGTTACGGGTCCATTGAGGCGGGCCCACGACCTGGCCCGTGTTGGGGCGGGCCGACCTGGCCCGACCTGTCATTTTATTAAAAAAAAAAAATTCAACCTAGATTCTAATTTTATACAACAGCAAACTCGGAGAACAAGAACAACCAACAAGAACAGATCTTTAAAATTTACAAAACTCAACTTCTAAATTCAAAAATCAACCCAAATCGTCAAAACCATGGCTGAAATCGAGCCTAGACCATCAAGCCATATTCTTCTTTCTTGTCTAGATAGCCAAATCGCAAATTCATGATGATAAATCAAATCCTAATTCAATTGAGACTCATTACCCTTAGCCCCAGTCGCTGTCATCAATCATCACCCCTCGTCGATAGCCCCGCAGATCTTGTCATCGGAAGTGTTTTTGGTGGGGCTGCGTGTGAGTGAGTGAGATGGATGTGCAGAGACAAGAAGAAAAAAAGAAAGAAACTTACAGAATGGAAAGAGAGAGAATGAGACAAAGGGGAGAAAAAAGAAAGAGATAAAAACTGACGAGAGAGAATGACAACAAGTGGGAAAAAAATAAGAGAAGAGATAAGTGTAAATATCAAATAGGGAAAAAATTTGATCATGGTTGGGCCGGGCCAGGTCGGGGCGGGCCGGGGCGGGGCAGATATCATTACCCGGACCTGCCCCGTATATTGACGGGGCGGACCCGACCTGGCCCGTTTTGGGTAACGGGGCGGGTCCAACCTGCCCCAAAGACTGCAGGTCGGGCCAGTTCGGGTCGGGTCCAGGTCAAATTGCCATCCCTACTTGTAAGCCTAGGTTCAGACTTTTCGCTTTGGTTATTGTTTCTGTTTTCATTTTTCTATTTCTGTTTTTGCTTTTGTTTGCTGTTTGGACATATAAAATTGTGATTTTCAGCCTAACTAGATATACAAGTTGGGGTCCGACCTTAATCTCCCACTCTTTGGGGTGTTTATTCT
>BKCP01004306.1:293226-312611 GCA_008636005.1 Striga asiatica | reverse complement strand
TTTTTTTTTTTTTATTTTGAGTTTTATGGATTAAACCTATCTTTCTTGCGTTCGGAAAATTATGATTTCTTTTTTGTCCTTTTAATTTTTTCTCTATCCTTTTTAGAAGGGTTAGCTGAATTGAGTGTGTATCAACTGCTGTTATGATATGTCATTCTTATTATTGATTCTATTAACAAAACCGTATTATTAGATTTGCCCAAAATTGCATCTCCTTTAGGAATCTATATTTCTGGAAGTAAACGTGGTTAATTTGGGTGATTTTCGATTTTGTTTTTTGTTAATATGGAATCGAAGATGGGGTTTGTGTTGTCTGTTCTTGCAATGCCTCCTGAGATAGTTCATGTAATCTGATATTGGTATTTTTCATAGTTCATATTGACTATTATGATCAACTGACTGAATTTGGCAGGGGTTAGAGATCTGCACTAAGGATGTGACTAGTTACGCACTCATTTTGAAAAAGAAAAATAATAGAAAAATGTTTTTGTGAAAGAGTAGTCATATCCCAAAGAAAAAAAAAACAATAATTAGTAACTCAACCTTTTTACTCAACCCTGCTATTCTCAATATTATTAATATAATTAAATAATATTAATCAATTATTTTCACAAATCATATTAACTTTAATTCACAATTAATCTACTCACATAATTTTAAATAAACATCACTTCACATTATTGCAATCTTATTTTTACATCAAATCAATTTTAATTATTTTATTTTAGAAATTATTTTAATATAAACTCAAAATCACATTAACAACTAATCATACCACATTTGTCAAAATTAACTATAGTTAAGAAAGAATTTAATCAAAACCAAATCAAATTTATATCCAATCAAACCCTTAGAACTTTGATAGTGTGGAGAGTATTAGATGAAATTTTAATGATTGGAATTGATTTAATATAAAAATAATAATATAATGATTGTGTATGGTTGGTAGTTAAAAGTTACGTTAATAAGTGAGTTGAAAAAATTATTGGACAAAATGCATTAATTAGTGATTGACAGTGTTCATATTAGGCGCTAGGCAGCACCCGAAAATCATGCTTTTCGCTTAGACGCTCGACTGACTAAGTGTCGTCTAGGTGTGCTTTGGCGATTGTAAATTTAGTCTGCAGGTCTAGTTTTCTCTTTTTTCTTTTATTTTACTCTCACAAGGTATTAATATAATTTTTTCTTTTTGTTATGTAAAATATACATAAATTTTAAGTTTGTAAATGATAAGTATATTATAATTAATGCTATAGTTTCAAATATGTTATAATTCAGATTTTATTTAAATTTGACCATGTTAATTGGTATATTTTATATAATGTAACATGTAAATTATGTATGAAAATAAATATAAATATTAGATTAATATTTTTATGACCAAACATAGGCCCGACTACTCCTCGCCTAAGCACTAGGCCCAGCTCGTTACCCAGTGAGCGCTTAGCAACTTTTATAACATTTGTGATTATTGGATCATTTATGACCATTGGAACCGTGAATTAGTTCAAGTACCACTTTAATCCTATATCTAACGGAATATAGATTTTGTTTAATTTGTACCATTTAATTTATGCATGACTCTAAGAATATACATTGTCAACGAGACCAAAAAATAACCTCTTCAACCTAATCTAATGCTATATACTTTCACCTTACTCGGACATTGTGTCAGCAAACTCAGTGGCTGACTTCTTTCCATTCTCATTCAAAACTCATGTTTTTCTCTCTCTATGGAGAGGAACGTGCATCTATTTTCAGGTAAGAAAAGGAGGTATTAGAGCAAATCATATATAATAATTTGGTTACTGAAGAGTTATTATTGCACTACATTCCTTAAACTAAATATGCACGAGCTCTATTTATTATAGTTTCGTTTGTCTTGTTCTGTTTAAAATATATCTAATTAAATAACATTTTTTGAAATTAGTTTCGATCAATTTTATTATGATGATGGATAATTCCACCTACAGAGTTTACATAATTATCCTTATGAGCTCAGCTCATTTTGAGAACATAATATTCTTTCTATACAATACAATTTATAAGTGATACTACTCATTGCGTTTGTTGACTTAGTAGATTAAATCTTACCCATTAATAAATCAAACAAATGTATATTGAATATACGTGCACGTTATTATATCTCGATTAAGCAACAAGCATCCATAATAACTAAGCTCTGGTTCTTTTATTAAATAAGTAAAAATCAAACTTTCCTCAATTAAATCAAACTAATTTCAAATTATAGTGAACCATATTTATATTCTATAAAAAAACCGATAATATGATATTTCGTGTGTCACTTCTCACAATGTTATTTTCAATATAAAATAAGCGGACGATTTGAATTAACATTTATAAAATAAAATGCAAACATGGCTTTTGGCTTAATATGGTTCTCGTTTAAAATGAAAATAAGTTTAGATCAAAGAATTTTGCAGTGTACAAATTAAAAATCTTTCACTTATACTTAAATATTTATGTTGACATGTGCATCGTGCACATGCATTTATCGTCTTATTTTCCTTTTATTCGTCCTGTTTTATTATTAGCGTGTTTGTCTAGCAAAAACGCTTTCCCGCTTTTCTTATTTCTTTTGCGTTTTATTTTAGTTGGTGCTGTGCACGTGTTTCTTTCTTATTGGTCATTATGGATCATGTATATGGTGTGAGGGACTCGTTTTCTTAGTTGTGAGCAGAACAGCGTTAGCTCAAGTTGCAGAGCTTTTGCTTTAATGGAAAAAATGTTTTCTCCAGATTTTACTTAGATTTCCTTTATCGCTCTTTCATTCTAAGTTCTACATGCTACCAGAGCAGGTTCAAAAAGAAATTATGGGGCGCAACGAGAATCGAAAGGAAGACCAAGGAGAATAGCTTGCTACCAGATCTAATTACTCTTGCGACATAGATCCGTTGTCACTCCATGGCTCCGATCATCCCGGCATGGTGCTGGTTACAAATCCACTCACTGGTACGAATTATCTTCATTGGAGTCGAGCTATGAGGTTAGCTTTAGGTGCTACATCTAAGCGTGCTTTTGTGTATGGAAGTGTGGTGATGCCTGAACAAAACACTGAGGAAAATGAACAGTATCAGAAAGTTGAATTCATGGTGATATCTTGGATGCTAAATTCGATTTCCAAAGAGATTGTTGAAGAATTCATGTATGTTAAAACTGCAAAGCAGCTTTGGGATGAACTTGCTGAAAGAGGGAAAGTAATGGACCTTTAAAATACCAGCTGCAAAAGGAGATTGCAAACTTTGCTCAAGGATCTTTTTCTGTTACAGTTTACTATACTAAGCTGAAATGTCTTTGGGATGAGTATGCTTGTTTGATAACTCTGCCTGATTGTGTGTGATTGTGTGTGTGGTACTGGCAAGGCTTTTGTTGAAAATGATATGGAAACCAAATTAATGCAATTCCTCATGGGTTTAAATGAGGTTTTTGAACCGGTGAAGAATCAAATCCTTCTAATGGATCCATTGCCTACCATAAACAAAGCCTATTCCATGATATTGAAGCTGGAGAAACAGAAAACCCTGGTTTACAGTAGCGCAGATCCTCTTAAATCTTCAGCTATGATGGCAAAGGGTAACTTTGGTAGAGGAAATGACAAGAATCAAAATTTTGGGAGAGGAGGTTTTGGTAGAGGATCTGGACAGAATTATGGAAATCTTGGTAGGGGAAGAGGTCAAAGAATGTCCAAAGAGGAGAGGTCAAGGCTGTTTTGCACACTGTGGATACAATGGACATGAAAAGCAAGGATGTTTCAAACTACACGGGTATCTTGAGGGTTACAAAGAACTCAAGGAGCAAAGGCAGATATGTGATTCTGTTAACCTGGCTGACAGTGAAGATTCTAAAACAGGTTCAGAAGTGAAATCTCAACACAGTGAAGGTGCTCCTGACATTGGCTTATTTGGCTTATTGGCAAAGGAGGTGGCCAAACTTCTCTCAGGTGGTCACGGAGGAGAGACTCACTCTTTCTCACATTTTGTTTGACTCCACTGGAAATAAAGAGGACTATGCCTTTTCTTTGTTAAGCAGTTTAAAGAGAGGTAGTTGGATTGTTGATGTTAAAGTATATTAAGGCCCAAGCCCCCGTGAACAGTTCTATATATATGGTCCTCTTTCACAGGAAAGGATATCATCAATTCATCCATCATAAACCCTAGGTTTGTAACATGGTATCAGACCAAAACAAATAATTTTTTTTTTCCTTTCCCTTCAAGTCTCACCTCCCGCACCAGTCATCTCGCCGCCCCCATATTCACTTTTCGGCCGAACATCGCCAAAAAATACCGCGCGTGTGAGTCACACGCGCCGGAAAAGTTCGTTGCCGTCGTCTCACGCGCCGGTGCGTGGGGGCGCGTGGCTCGCTGAAACTTTTTCCGGCGAACGTCCGTGTGATCGGATTTTCGAGAGGTTGCTGCCAGTGGTGTCAGTTTTCTGTTTTGACGACTTTTGGGTGTCCGTTTTGGCGTTTTCCAGACCAGCACATTGTAGTGGTTAGGGTTCGTTTATTCCAATCGATCCCGACACTATTCAGTTCCTGTTTTCAGTCTTCTCTTGTCCGTCTTGTGATATTACGCTACCCGTCGCAGTCACGAGTCATGTCGCAACTCAATGTCATTGTTATCAATATCACTCTCGATGGCCAGAATTATCGGGAGTGGGCTTTTTTCTGTGGAAACTGTATTAAGGGGTTATGGCCTAGCCTTTCACTTGACCGATGATGGCCCTGAACGAAAGGCTGACAATAGCAATGTTGCTGAAATTCGGATATGGTAAATTAATGACGAAAAAGTAATAGCTGCCATCGTCAATAGTGTAAAGCAGTCCGGGCCTTTCCACCTTTCGAACAGCTAAGGCGATGTGGTCCTATTTGCAACAACGCTACGTTCAGGATAGTGGTGCACTCTTGCACACTTATGCAGCAAATTCATGTCCTTGAACAGAATGATATGTCCATTGATGAGTACTACTCGGCTTTTGATCGTCTGATGGGACCATTGATCTCCATGGTGCCCCCATGCCCGGAAGAGGATTGTACAGCACATAAATTTGTTGAGAAATTTTTTATATACCGCTTTGTCATGGGAGTCAGAGCAAAATTTGAGTCTATTCGTACACACGGTTGCTTCACAACTCTTCTACTTTAACCATGGCACAAGCATTGCCTGAATTAATTGCTGAAGAGACTCGTCTTCGTTCTATGTCAGTTGCTCCCTCGTCAATTTCTCATGATGTATTCGCTGCTTCTCATCGGGCATCCACTCAACGAGCTATTGCACGAAAAGGTGGTTCTTCAGACTCTTGTCCGCATTGCGGGAAAACATGTCATATTGCAGAAAATTGTTTTTCTCAGCATCCAAAAAATTGGTTGAGTACCGTGCACGTCGTGCTGCTCGGACTCGTGGTACGCCTCCTGTTACTGAGGGTCTGCATCTGTTGCTGCTGTCTCTCCTCTCAATGCTACTCAGTCTTGGGTTCTTGATTCAGGGGCATCATTCCATGTGACTTCTGATCAGTCCCAGTTGGTTGCCTGCAAATCGGTCACTGATGGTACTGTTACCCAGACAGCTGATGGCACATCTTGTCTTATTACTCATGAGGGTTCTCTATGCAATTCAAATTTTTCAGTACTTAATATCTTATGTTCCTAAATTATCCATGAATCTTCTTTCAGTTGGTCAGGTCACTGACCAAAACTGTTTTGTTGGGTTTGAAATCATCTTGTTTTATTCAGGATCGTCGAAGCGGGGCTGTGATTGGGACTGGCCATCGCCGTAGAGGTTCCTCGAGTCTTTACATCTTAGACACATTGCATCTTCCATCTCCCGCTCGTGTGTCATCCATTGCCTCGTCTTCCACCTCTCCCTTCGCCAAATGGCATCATCATCTTAGTCATTTGAGTGGGTCTCGTTTGTCTACTTTGATTAGTAATGGTTGTTTAGGTCGTACTTCTATTGAGTCTAATTTTCATTGTAAGGGTTGCAAACTCGGGAAACAGTTGCAACTCCCATGTTCTACTAGTATTTCTCAGTCCGCTAGGCCTTTTGATCTTATTCATTCTGATGTATGGGTTCCGTCTCCTTTTCCTACAAAAAGTGGCAATAAATATTATGTTCTTTTTATTGATGATCATTCTCGATATACTTGGATCTATTTTATGAAACACCGTTCTCAGTTGTGTTCCATTTATAAGGATTTTGCTCCCATGGTTCATACTCAGTTTTCTAATCCTATTCGAGTTTTTCGTTCTGATTCTGGTGGTGAGTATTTATTTGACAACTTTCTTCAGTTTTTGACCTCTGAGGGTACTCTTGCCCAATTCTCCTGTCCTGGTGCACATGCTTAGAATGGTGTTGCGGAAAGAAAACACCGCCATCTTATTGAAACTGTTCGAACCCTTCTCATTGCCTCTTTTGTTCCTTCTCATTTCTGGGGAGAAGCTGTGTCTACAACTGTTTATCTTATTAACCGACAACCATCATCCAAACTGTCTAGTAAGTGTCCTGGTGAGGTTCTTTTTGGTCACCCTCCTAGCTATGATCATCTTCGGGTTTTTGGTTGTACATGCTATGTGTTACTTGCTCCTCGTGAGCGCACTAAACTGACTCCTCAGTCGGTTGAGTGTGTCTTTTTGGGGTATAGTCCTGAACATAAGGGTTATCGTTGTTATGATTCTTCTTCTCGTCGCATGCGTATATCTCGTGATGTAACCTTTGTTGAGGATCGTCCTTTCTTTTATAACCCTTCCACACACCCCACATCTTCTTCTTCTACAGAGTCTACATCTTTCTTATGTCTTCCTCCTATTTATTTTCCTGATGATGTCCCTATGTCTCATGATGAAACTCCACCACCCACTTCTAATGTGCCTCAACCACCCATTTCTGATGCGCCTCCCTCATATAGACCACCTATCACACAGTTTTATACTCGTCGTCCACTAGGTGATACAACGCTTCCGCCTCATTCTCCTGTCTCGGCCAGTCCTGATGCTCCCATCCTTGGCGATTCAGTTGATTCTGATGTGTCACATGCTATTCATGGAGAGCCTTTGGTTCGTCAGCGATACAATTTACGTGATCGTGCTACTATTGAGCCTCCTGACCGGTTGGGTTTTCCACGTGCGAGTGCTGTTGTTGATGAGCCATCCACTTATGAGGAAGCTTCGCGTATTCCAGAATGGCAACTTGCTATGTCCAAGGAACTTGCTGCACTTGATCGTACGGGCACTTGAGATTTTGTTCCGTTACCGTCGAATGCCGTGCCTATCACGTGTAAGTGGGTATTTAAGATTTAAGACGAAGTCGGATGGTTCCATTGAGAGGTATAAAGCTCGTCTTGTTGCTAGAGGATTTCAGCAGACTCAGGGACGAGACTATGATGAAACTTTTTCTCTTGTTGCTCACATGACCACTGTACGTACTCTGATTGCGGTGGCTGCTACTCGTTGTTGGACCATATCTCAGATGGATGTGAAGAATGCTTTTCTTCATGGTGATCTACATGAGGAAGTTTATATGCAGCCACCATCGGGTGTTAATGCCCCTTCCGGACATGTTTGCCATCTTCGTTGCGCCTTATATGGTCTCAAACAGGCTCCACGACCTGGTTTGAGCGTTTTGTTTCTGTTATACGAGCTGCTTGATTTTCCCCTAGTGATCATGATCCTGCCTTGTTTATTCATCTCTCTCCACGTGGACGTACTCTTCTTGTTTTATTCATCCTGGATCTCTATGGTACCTTAATCGAATGGATGATTTGGTTGCATGTATATGGTGTGAGGGACTCGTAAAAAACAAAAATATTTACTCAAATTTTTATAATTCTAGTAATAGTAGGCAGGGTGTTACAGTTTGGTATCAGAGATAGTTAGCGATTCTGTATACTTAAAAGTTAAAAAAGTGACCACACCACGCTCACGCACGCCGACTCCGAGGTAAGTCACCTAAACAAGTTTCTATTACTGTATGTATAGCATGAGAAATCTAAGGGGCATAGGATCTATCCTCCGTTAAGAATTTAGAACCCTAGAGGTTAAGTATTAGAACCCTAGTATGAGAATTCTAGATTAAGTTTGGAACTCTAGTTAAGCTTTAAGTGAGATATATCTCTAGAGGTGGTCTCGATTTATGCTTTGGTAAAATACCTTCTAATGCGTATCGATGATAACCGTTGTCGGTGTATAAGAGCCACAAGATCGCGTTTTTAACGTTAGAATTGAGTTTAGGCAAGTTTTAAACCTTTTAATGTTTTGTGCAAGAAATGGCAAATCACAGTCCCCACCAGCCAGAGTCAGCCTATGCCAGGATTGACCCAGACCCATTCGGTGATGCATTCTCAGAGCTTCCACCCGCCAGTTTACCCAAGTCAGATGGGACCCTTCGTGGTGGATGAGTGGGTTCACATGTTAGAAGGCGATGGCGTCCATGAGGAGATCAGGCACGTGGTGATGAACCACGGCACCATGACGATGGTCGCGACTGTCCATCGAGTTCAACAAGTTGCTGGAAACCAAGGCCAACAACCCGCAACACAGTCGACGTCGCAGCCAACAGCTCAAATAGCTACTGCCCCAGGGGATCAGGAAGATGAAGCAACCTGATAAGAGAAGCCGACAGCGGGGCTCGGGGGACAGACCCCCCCTGTGTACCACCTGCGAGCGAGCGAAGGCATGGAGGAGTATGCTTAGCAGGACAGAACATCCGCTGCTATCGGTGCTAGAAACCGAGACACAGAGCCTTTCAGTGCACACTTGTGCCCAGAGTGTGCAGGACAACCGAATCAGTAGGGGCCAAACTCTAGAAGACTCAAGAAGATGGACGTAGTTTTATTTAGTTGTATTAGTTCCGTTCTGTGAACTCGTTTGGGAACCTTTTGTTGTATGGATTTTTGCACATCTTGAAACTTTGTTGAAGTTTGAAGTTGAGACTGAAAATGTTGGATGCTTTTCTATATGTCTATTTAATTCTCGTTGCAATATCCATGTTGTATCAATATTATAAAAAGCTAAGAAATGCAAGTTGTTGCTATAGTTCAACATTTTTGAAAGATAGGTAAGCGACGCTACAGAGAAAAAGAGATCATCTTGTGCAGTTATGACAGAAACCATGCGACGAGCCATCTCGATAACGGAGAAAGAGAGAGAGACTGCCTTGGTGAACCATTGTTGAGAATACTAAGAAGAAGCCGTTACCCAGAAAATTTCCAATAGTACGAGAATACTCAGATGACAGACCGTAGCAGTTGCCAGAGGATCCAAAGGAAGCTGAGTGGGAGTTGCAAACGCCTTTACTCAAGAAGTAGGATCAACCCTCGGACATGTAGGAGTTGAAGATGATGTGACAAAGACTTATAAGTTTCGCATACCTATGCCGAACGCCACAACACTAGAGTTTGAAGTTTGTGAACTGATGGACGAAATGCCGATAGGGAAATTTCGAAAAGTCGTGAAGAGAGAATACTTCACTGTCAACGCCCGAAGAGTTAACCATTGTTCGTAATTTCATGGACGTATTTCGAAAACTGTTATCGGGAAGACCACCTGACCGACAGGTGGGATCCAATTGACCTAGTGTCGGAGTAGGACCAGTGTCAAAAGCGCCGTACAGAGGGGCGCCAGGGAGTTCCAGACCCAGATCCAAGAGCCTCTGAGTTGCGAATGGTTAGACCAAGAGCGTCACCGTAAGGTGCGCCAGTTGGTTCATGAAGAAAAGAAGACGTACACCCATGATCGGAAGCTTATTAGACTCAAGGAGGAGAGTAAGTAATCAACTTTGGGAGTCAAAAAATTGTTGACCCAATGCAAGAAGACAACACGTTCCAAGATCAAATTGAAGCTCGGACACCCTCCAAAGGAAGTCGAGGGGCTCGACGCCTCAACAACAACATTCATGAGATTCTTCGAGAAAATTTTAAAGATGGCCTACCTTGTCCCTTTCGATGAGGATAGGCCGTGAAGTTCGAGTGACGTATCTAATACAAAGAGAGTTTTCAAGTGAGGAAGCAAGAGAACTCAACCAGAAGATCATACAGTAGGAAGGAAGTTGAGGTGATGAAGTCATCTCTAAGAATTGGTGGTGTCTTTACATTACTAGCCTTAGACTAGGCTTCGAGGAAAGGATTGCAAAGAGACAAACAATCGGTAAGCATGAGAGAATCGCCAAGCGAGCAAAGTGGAAGATTCTCTCAGTTGCGGGCGACCGTATCTTAGTACCAAGTGGAGAATTTGTGTATGAAATGGCAAACTTTGTGAAAGGAAAGGAAGAACAGAGGAGCTTTAGCCTTGAGACGATATTACCTTGTGCTAGTAGATTTCAATCGGTGCAGTTGAATCTCGGTTTGTGCCATAAGAAGCTAGATCCGAGTCGTAGTGCACTGGGTGGCTGTAGGAACTTAGCGCCGCAGTACAGTGAAGCTACTAGCATGACATGGATGCGACTGTGTTCGTGATTGTCGGTGATACTGACGCCGCGGGTACATCACACGCAGGTGCCGCATGCAGGTGCCTGAGGTTCCCGAGTAGCGAGTGTGCCGCATACAACGTGTCGCGTCGCCAGGTGCCGTGTCCCATTGAGTCGAGCCACAATTGCTAGTCATCCTCATCCGTACGGGTGCATCATTCCGAAGGTTTTCGTCAGTACCTTAGTGATTTGGGTCTCCGACCAGAAGCTAGTATAACAGAAAGATAACGTGTTTTCGAAAAATTAGTAAGAGTTCTTCAAAAATTAAATAAGTGTTTTCAAGTTATAAAGCGCAAAAATTTATTCTGATTTTATTAACTCTAGTAATAATAGGCAGGGTGTTACACCCTGTGCATAACATAAAATATGTTAGGCTTCCTAGAACAAAACCATTCAAGAATTGTTTACATATTCGTCATCTTCTTAGGTGTCTTATGACACATCTTAGATAGAAGGGCTCCGTAGCTGAAAGGTAAAAAGCTTTTTTTGGAATTCAACATACTAAAATGAGCTATGAACATATCTATGTATGAGACAAACACAACATAAATTTCTTGTGATCTAGTACACCTTTGTTCCCAAGAATATAAACCACTTCTCATCCTTCATATGAAACTTCTTGAATAACCAAGCTCTTACTTTTGAACACTTTTATACTGAGCATGCTGTCATCAACGTACATTACAAGAAATAGCATCATGTTTCTGTCACTCTTTATATACCCAATGCTCGTATACCGCGAAATAACTTATAGTATATTTTTTGAATTTAAACTATTATTGATCCATCAAACAATATAATGAAATTCAAAAAACTTCAAAACACCAAGAAAATTCGTATACCGCGATAGTGTGAACGTATACTAATTCAAACATTTGTAAGAGGAGGCACAATCTCGTCTGCCTTGGTTCACTTCTTATATGCCTCTTTCTCTATATCACTAGAGTTATGAGACCTCATAGAGCACGTGTACCTATACAAGTTGTGTTTTCGATCAATATAATTTGGACTAGTAAGTATATTCTCTATAAATATAACAACTGAGTTGAAAGACATTTATAATCATGGGAATTGTGCAAAATAGTTTCTAGTAAAAAAATAAATTTAAACTAATATTGATCCCTCAAATTTACAAACATTTCAACACACCAAGAAATTCTTATGCTGCGATAGTGTGGACACTAATTTAAACTTTGTATGAAGAGGTTTTACTCATTAATTTTATTATCTTGCCCATTGTTATCTCGGTCATGAACCATATCTATCTATCTATATATATAAAGAGTCAACCTATTTAACAAAAATAGTAACAAAAAATGTCAACCAGCATTTATTGCATTCTATTTTTGGCAGTTTTTGAATTTTTTTTTTAAATTATTCCCAAAAAATCGATCAACTATATGTGTCATGAGTTTTGTGGATTTAATTTAGGTAAATTTTGACCTATGCTTAAAATTTTGCAAAAGTCAAAATTCTTTCTCATTTTTTATTTTAAAAAAAATTGGTTATCATAAAATCGGGAATTTCGAATTAGGCAAAATACTATCACATATATCTTTTCCTTATTGCAACAGATCAAATCAATTGTTTATTAAAAAAAATCGAATTGCATAGAAATCGGGTTAATTGAGGTAAAATTCAACATAACAATTTTGTAAAAATCAAAATTCTCTCATTTTTATTAAAAAAATCTATTTACCATAAAATCGTGAATTTCGACTTAGACAAAATACTATAACATATATCTTTACCTAATAATATCAATTTGAAATTCAAAATGAAATCGGATTGGAACATTCTAAAAATTAGGGTTTTGTTTAATCCTCTAGAATACAAATTTGAAATTGATTGCATACACTTACACAATTTTCCTCTTCCTTTAAGTAATTTACAATTTTAAAATAATAAGGTTATAGATTATCAAGAAAGACATTTTACAATCTCCGTTATATTTGGCTATGCAATCTCCATAAAAACAGTATAAATCATATCATATATATCCTGCTAAATGATTTATATGATGCTAAATAGTTTAATTATTTAAACCTATCTAGAATCTTAATATAATTTGTGGCGATAGACGATGTACAAAAAGAACAAACAAAGAATGTTGTGTACAAGGATGTGTTTAATAATATATAAATTACATTTTGTTTTATTCCAATACATGCGTTTTACGTTCTTCCAATCATCCAATCATCTAAATATAAATGCTTTTCTTAATAAATCTAGCCCGTGCTATCGCACGGGTACCGCACTAGTTTATATAAGGAATCGATAATATTATCTTCTACGTGACACTAAATACCATATTACCTACAATATGGACAATGTGCATTACCATATATGAAATAATATGTAACTACAACTTTTGACTTATGATTCTTACAAAATGAACTACGTTAAAACCAAAGCAAAATTTTAAGCATACAAACTAATTGGTGATGTTGTATTAGAATATATTGAGGTGATTGGTGGGAGGAAAATTGAAAGCGTGTGAAACGTGTGATATTATAATAAATGGTTTAAAAATCTCAAAATTCTTGGTGAAATATCTTCAAACGTAATGGCATTCAAACATACCCCAATTTGTAGCGGCAAACTTGTTTGACTAACAACATATACTTTCTTCTACCATTCTTATTGTTCGTTTCGTTACTTGTGTTATGTTATACTATAATTATCTCTTGCCTTAATCATAGGCATGACCAAATAGAGTTTACTGGTGGTTACCGTAATTTTCCTTCACTGTTTTGTTATTTAGTGGGTGGATTATTTTACCTGGGTTATTTTGATAAACATCGTTTTCAATACGTCTCATTCTATTTATGTGCATCTAAGTGAGTCCAGGTCAGTATTAACTGTTATAATGCATCAATTTTATGGTCTTTCTAATACGCATCATTTGGTGCAATGCTAGAAGCAAGAGTCAACTGAGTTTGGCAGCAGTTCAGTGGAGAAGCAGGGTACCTTTTGGTTACTACATGACAATTATATTAAATTATATGAATGTACCATGTTTACGACAGGAAAATTTATGTTCCTGAAAGAATTTCAAATCTCTTTCTGTCAGGTTCAAGAAGAAAAGAAGGAAGGTTTCTAGCATTTTCTTCGAAAGAGTACTATCTATAGGCCTTGCAAGGTTTTGTTTTCTAGTGAGGACTAAAAACTAATTGTGGACTGTGTAACTCTGCATGCATCATGCTGATGATTACTTTTCTAGTATTATTTGTCTCTGTCTATACATGTTTGAATGCCATTTTTCCTGGAGCTTTGATTTTGCTTCGTGGAGTAGTTTATGTATTGTAAGTTCATGTAATGTACGAGTTGTGCTTGTTGCATTTTTCATTGTTAAACGTAAACTGAATTTTCTGCAAATGTGTTTCTTTTGCCAATCAATTACCCTGCAAACGTGTTTCTTTTACCAGTGAAATGTTATTTCCAACTTCCAAATTGAGGGTCATCTGCCTTTAATTCCTAAATCTCTTTCTGTCTGCTAACAGGATATTGACAAGATTGAAGAGATACGGTATCTCTGGAATTTTGTCCTATGGCTTGCTAAATACTGTTTACTATCTGACTACGTTTCTCGTTGTCTGGTGAGTGATTCACTTAGAAGTATAAAATAGAAGAGAAAAAAACATAAAAATATCAAATGTCCTTCCTGCTAGATACAGCAGTTATTGTTCGTCATGTAGTAATATGTTATGACTGGCTCATATAAGAACCAAATGTTATACAGTAAAATGCTGCCTTAGTCTTCACAAGTTCTATAATTATATTGTTGTATTGTTTTTATGTTGCTAGGATTTGACCCACTTGTTATGAACTGACTCGACAGGTTCTATGTTGCTCCTGCACCTGGGAGAATGGGTTATTTGGCTTGCGTCGAAAGGTAGAACAGTCTTTTAAGGCTTCTCTAGGGTTCAAAGTACAATTTATTAAAGTTTTTGTTATTTGCAGGTTTGTCAAGGTAATGGCAATGGTGTGGGCAGGAAGCCAAGTAACTAAGCTTATTCGAGCTGGAGGGTGAGTTGCCCATAACATCTTAAGTATTGCAATGGGTAGCTTTGGTTTACTGCATTTTTATGGTTGGATGCATTTATGTGTGTGGTATTCTTATAATTTATCAAGACTGGTTAATTTGGTTTCTGCAAGCTATACCTATTTGTGTTAATGTGAATCTGTATTTGGGAACATTGAATAAATAATGGCAAGAAAGTCAGAAGAACATTTTTTCAAGTCTGGAAGTATATATCTATGTTGGCAGAAAAACATAGGACAGCTGAATCATGCAAGCATTGTGCAACAACTAGGTATTGTGATTCACTTGCCCGAATTTTATGTATTTTCTCTTTTCCTATCAGAATTTGTGGGATTCACCATAATTTTTACCTAAGCTACTCCATTATGCATATATATATATATATATATATATATATGTATGTATGTATGTAAGTGTATATGTATTAAGAAAGTTTGGCAGCTGATGTCTATCTACCTTCGACAAGGATTCTTCCGACATATGAATATGCCGGTAATCTACTGTTTGTATTTGGTATGATTGTGCCTATTCTGATGTTCCTAGGAATTCATTTTTCAAATGTTAAACAGTAATTATATATCTTTGTGCTTCTATCTGCTGCTTGGTTAGGGCACTTCCAAAACCATGATGCGTTCACAAAATAATAATTACGCACCCATTTAGATCTTAACATTTGAACCTTTTTTGTCTGAATTATTCTTGGCAGGGCTCTAGCACTTGCACCGTTTGTCGGTAGAGGGTTATCTTGGTTTACTGTAAAGTTTGGTTTTAAGTCCCAGGGAAAGGTATGTATCTGATGATTGACGAATTTTTATTACGTGTTTAGAGTTCTTGCATGTTCGTGAATGCTTTTTGGTCATATTTTGTCATTTTTACAGGCATTTGTGGTGATTGCTGGGCTTTGTTTCGGGTTGGCATTCTTGATGTTTGTCGTAGTTACCTTGCTTTGGGCATGATATTTTTCACATTATAAATAATAGTGTTGTTTCATTATTGTCCAGCATTATTCGAAGAAAAGTGTTTTCACAAGAGTTTATACTACATTTTTCATGAATTAATTTTGGTCTTTTTTACCCTTGATGTAAGAATTCGGATTTTTACTAAGCAGGAAATATTACAATCATAATNGTTTCACTCAATTTTATTTTTTTTTTAAAAAAGAAAATGCATCCCAAAAGACGGGGATTGAGACCAGATTCTCAATCTCAACCGTCGAATGGATAAAGATCGAAACGGGTGAAAATATAATCTATCTACCTATGAGATTCGACCAAAAGAGGACCTAAACCCCCTCGATACATAGTATCGGAAGAAGAAAGAAAACAAAATTAAATATTAACAAATTGGACTAACAAGTGCCTAGTAGTACAATTTGCACCATTGTTGTGGGTTAAAGTAAAGCTAAAATTAAAGACCTAGCCTAAACAAAGCGAAAAGAAGGATAGTCAAATTGTTCCATCTGCACGAGTCCAAGTAGGCAAAGCGGTGCAGTGGCAGCTTTGAATGTGCATTTCTCTTGGTCTATAACTCTCAGTCAAGCTAGAAATTAGTCGATTGGTTCCTCTCACATAATGTTTGTGATCTTGTGATGGATTGACAGGTGTATGTCTCTAATAGTGGACGGAGAATCTGCTATGAGCCTTGTTATCCCAATATTAGAAGGGTGGCGATGACAACATCCAACTCTATATGTTGCATCGCGATGTGTGCAACTATTTGAAGACCGGTCTGAAGAGTATCTCACACAATTTGACAATAATCTAATGACATACTTGCACGTTCATTACAATGTTTGGAAGTTTTAACTAGTAGAGTATACTCGTGTATTATACAGATGTTAATAAAAAACATATAGCTAAATTTAAGAAAAATAATGGATAAGTTGTTATTTTTAGTTAATATTTCTTACAAACTTACATTAGTTTTTGTTGTTGATGATGATGTTATTTTATCATCATGGCTACTATTATTTAAAATGATACTCTCGTATCCTGGTTACCTCGCCAAATTATATTATTTCTTCTAATCCATATAATACAATGGACATGGTGTAGCGCCTGGTTATTTTAAATACCGTTTTTTTTCTAAATAGACATCTTTTTATTTTATTTCACCATTAAGTATAAATATAGCCATTAAATTTTTTATTATTTTTATTAATATCCTATTTAGCTTTCCTAATAGAAATTATGGTAAGACTTTATTAAGAGTAACTTAAGATAATAATCAAATTTGAAAAGGAAAGAGATGAGAGGTTGAAGAAGAGATCGGTCAAAATATGTCCACTCTCTCTTCCACGTTACTCCAACAAACGAATTTCTCTACTTCAGTTACACTCCATCAATCACTTCATCTCCTCCTCTCATTAAACCTCCATCAAAGTAACCGTTCGGCTATTGTTAATCCCTTCACCCTCTCGAAATTCTCCTCCTCAGTGGCCAAAGAATACTTCTTTTCTCCTTCTCAATTTTTTCAATTTCAGCCCTTAAACCAAATTGTCGGGGGCAACGTATAACTTTCGAGACGATAATCTTCAACGGAGCCGATAGACTTTTTCTGAAACCTTTTAGCCGAACCTCGAATTTCAAGTTAATTAAATATTTTTGGGTGTGAAATACGCTTGCCCTTATTTAATTATATTAATATTTTTTTTTCAACTCAGACCCTTCGATGGCCATAGAGTATAGTGAAGTTTATTCAAATTTAAATTAGATTTGAGTTATATCTGATTTTTTTTTTTTAATTAAAATATCGAAGCATGTACCTAAAAAAATCTTTAGTGTTGCTTGGATGCAAATTTATCCAAACAAATCAATCATTTTTAATTCAATCACTTTTTTTAACTCAACTTTAAATCAACCTCACTATCATCAATATTATCAATATAATTAAATAATATCAATCAATTATTCTTACACACAACATTAACTTTAATTTACTATTCATCCACTCACATAATTTTAACTAACCATCACTTCAAATAATCTCTCTCCTATTTTTATATCAAATCAACTTTAATTATTTATTTTAAATAATATTTTAATATACTCATTAACAACTAGCCATACACCTTTTTTAAAATTAACCAAATAAAAAAAAATCAAAAATAAATCGAAACAAATCAAAAAAATTTTATATCCAAGCATATTGGAAATCTCCACAATTTTTTTTTTTCAAACGACAAACAAATATATTACTAGAAAACTCAAAAAGAGTACGGAGACGATGTCAACTGATACCAAAGAACCAGATAACTGGACTTACCCTCTTGAATATCCGGAGGAATTCAAGAGGTACAACTCCAACAAGGAGGCAACCGCAACCCAAAACGAAATTCCACAAAGGGAAACTAAACTCCATAAAGGAGATAAACCAGACAAGCTGGACTAACACACAAAAACCATAAACAAGAAACACACACCTAATGTACAAATAAACTAGAACCTCCCCTACACCTAACCAACTCAATGCCTAACCACCCGGGACCGCACACGATCCACATCCACAAGCAAAGAGATCCAACAAAACCACAAATCAGAACCTCAAGCCCGAAAACTGCGGCTACTCGTGCCGCCTAGACGGATCTGAAGAAGAGACTGCTCTCGGTTCAGATCTGGACTCTGAAAAACCATCCACGCTTGGAGAGGAGAAGAAGCCGCCGTGAGAACACCAACTCGTCCTCGCCGGAGTGCTCGAAAGAGGGATCGAACGGTCGACACGCCGCACCAAAGGACCCAAAACATGAATAACAAAACTCTCGGCGAAACAATGGTCGGAACCTCCTCGAGGCTTGGGCCTGAACTCTTGCTGCCAGCGGTCTCGTCCATGGCCGGGGATGGCTAGGTGGAGAAGCAACTTGGACCCAGCGGGGGCGAGAGCTGTCCAACTCAATCTCCCACAAAGCCCGGAGGAGACGGAAATGTCCTCAGCCCCGAAACAACGAGCTTCTATTCCAGCGGTGCGGTGGCGAGCTTGTAGGTGTAGGAGGGGCGGCGAAAATTGGAGAAGACGACTGGTTTTTCTTTTATTGAGGGGAGAAGAAGAGGGGCGCGTCCCCTGACGCGTGAAGATGAGCTGGTGTAGGAAATCTCCACAATTTTAATTACCCCATAATTGGAGTTGATGTCTCGTACGGCCATAATTTGTTGGGTCAATCCATCAAAGCCCAAGCCACATAAACCAAATTAACAAAGCATAACAGTGCCGTTACCACCGTCAAAACACACGGAACCTTGTCCCCTTCCACAAGGGCGCTCTTCTATCTTCCCAACACTATCGACATCCCAATACCCAAACCTCCATAAATCAACAAACAAAAATATAGTGTAAAGAAATTAACACGAAGAAAAAATGAAGAGCGGCTCAGGCGAGACAAAATTCGTACAAGAGCTGATTCTGTACGCGGCGAGCGCCGCCATGAGTTGCCTGGTGCTGGTCGTGGGGCTGAAGCAATTGGACCCCGACCGTGACGCCGCCAAAAAAGCTCTTGAGCAGAAAAAGGAAATTTCCAAGCGCTTGGGCCGCCCTCTAATTCACACAAATTCATACGAGGTTTCCTTGGCTTTTTCCTTCATATTTGTTGTTAAGATATCTGTTCGTATTGTGTTGGTTGTAATATTATATCTATTACTTGCACACACATTGACACACACACTCACACACACATATCGTCTGTTTTCGGAGGTGTTGTATGAAATCGTTACGTGGTTTCATATTTGTTTGGAGGTTGAGTCTTCGGGTAACTGTTTCTGTGTGTTTATGAATTTTTTTATCAGTTTTATTTGAATTATCATGAACTCAACCCGTTGGTGCTAGCACTTAAGTTAATGTTCACAATGATTTGATACTGGAGCCGGTGATTC
>BKCP01004306.1:276499-289144 GCA_008636005.1 Striga asiatica | reverse complement strand
GTGGGGTCTTTCATATCAGGAGCCGAGGCCAATATCACAGTCAGATTTGGAGAGAGTAATAACCTCAACCACCAAGACAAATGTGGCTGCTACTGAATACAGCAGATCAAACTCAGGTTGGCTGAAGCAAAGGGACTCGGATGATTACCAAGTCCAGGCCGCTATTGGCGAACTTTCTAAACTTGTTGTCTCGCAAATTCTGAACCTTCAGTCTGGACCTCAAGATCCTTAATTTCCGTAATTAGCTTATTTTGTCTTGCGGCTTACACTATACTAGGCTGTGGATGGTTTGCGGATAATGAAGCATGATGGAGTAGTTTTGACTATACTAGGCTGTGGATGGTTTGCGGATAATGAAGCATGATGGAGTAGTTTTGTGTGTCAGTAATGTTAAGGAGCCAACTGTTGGCTCCGTAACGGAGCCAACAGTTGGTTCCTCAGCATTATTGGAAATGATATTGGGACATGATATTAGATTGTTGTCTCTTACACATGTCAGTGACTCTTTCTAAATAATTGCACATATACTATAATCTTGATTTTTATTTGTAATTATACAAAACCTTAACTTTATTCTTAATTAGAGGTCTAAATACATAACTTTTTCCAAAAAAAAAAAAGGTTACATAAAAATGAACTGCATCAACATAATCCCATTTATACAGTACTTCCAAGAATCATTTATTTAATTAAAAAAAAAATATGTGGCAAAAAAAAAGGGTTGTGGAAAAAGATAAAACGGCAGGATTCTGAGAATTCTCAGAATCCGTTTTTCATTAATTCCGATAGAAAAACGGATTTTCAGAATCCGTATTTCCTTAATCACGTGATTATCCGTAATTAATTCAACTAAAAACGTGTTATGAAAATCCGTGTTAAGTAACACGGATTGTGAAAATCCGTTTTAACCAAGAACACGGATTCTGAGAATCTGTGTTTATTTATTTATTTTTTTGTTATAAAAACGGATTCTAAGAATCTGTTTTTATGTATTTATTTATTTATTTTTTTTTTATTTTTTTTAAGTTAGGCTCGACTCTTGGATGCTCACGAACTCGTTTTCAACACAACCAAAAAACAAACAACGTTCGAATACAATATGGGGAACGCCCGACTCACCCACTAAAATGATAAAAATGAGAGAACACGCTTAAAGCGGTCTAGACTACTAGCAACTACGAAACTAAGGCAAGGTACACCGAAACCCTTAGTCCCTAACCAACCCATAAACTGATAAAACAAGGCCACTGTCCATAGAAGCTAGCTAACCTGACCTGCTCACTAAAACCAAAAACATAAACTGAAATAAAAAGAAATAAAAAGAAACAAAAACACCCCTGCTAACCGAAACGCACATGCTAACCAAAATGAAAATACATTAGACTCCTATCAAAACCAACCACACCTGCTAACAGAAACACAAAAAAACCACAGCCGTAATCACTCAAATAATACCCCAAAGAAACTAAGAAAAAAACAACAAAAAACAGAAAAGATTAACCGGTAGCTCTGGAAAATTCTTCTCATTCTCTAATTGCCAGTCTAATAGCAACTTGTTCTGGTACTCTTTCTTATCCTTCAATATGAAGGCGTTTTATAAATTTTGATTTAACATTTTGAACATGAAATAAATATCACGTGATTACTCAAATTATGGATCCAGCATGCATACACACATGAAACACTATACGAAAAGACAACCACAGTTACCGACAAAAAAACAAGTGAACCACAAAATATGTACTCAAAACCATCAAGAATAAATATCTGAAAATCCCGTACAACAAATAAAAGAAAAAAAGAAAATGTCCACAAATTCACAGAATACAAAACAAACTAGCTAGCAGTAAATGTTTTTTTAGGCTGGCATTTTCGGGATCCTCTCCAAGGCCCCGATACCAAAGAAGACGATCCTACGGTCAGTCCAGGCGTTGCTGGTTCTTCTTCTTCTTCACCTAATTAATTATTTTTTATAAAAAAATCAGTAATTCGACTGGATAAATAAATAAAAACAAACCAAAATAAAATATATATTTGTAGTTCAATAAAAAAATCTCACCTTCTTCGTCTTCTTCATTCCCTGGGAATGCAGCGGCGGGTTCGCGGTCACGACGTCTTCTCCCTCCACCAATGTGGGGCGCCGGTCTATGCCTCGCCCGCTGGGACTGTGTCTGCTGGGGTGGGGCGTATTCCTCTTGAGATAGAATTTGCTCCGACGACGCCCCTTGTGTGACCGACTGACCCCCAACAGTCAGAGAAGCGTACAGAAGTTCTTGGGCTTGCTGGAACCGTGTCGGCGCTCGGGGAGGTAGCGTATCAATATCTTCAATGTTCGATAGCATGTTGCTCTGTACCCGAATTCTGAAAATAAAATTCAAATAACTATTAAATATTCAAAATAATAATAATAATAATAACTTCAATAGTAATAATATTAATAATAATAAAAATCACAAATTAGCAGACACTTACCTGACAATTCTCCCGGTCGACATATGGCTGAAACCCGCCGTCCTGTGAGATCGCCGTGTAGTTGTTAGGGTCATTGAATAGCCTCACAGTCCTACTGTGATACCAATTAATGTACCCCTCTGTCGGCTGCAGGAAGGGATCCACCGGGACATCTGGGAGGACGTTCTGATCTCTCTCTTCGGTCCAGATCCTCCCAAGATCAGCATGGAAGGCCCGCCAATCGGTATATGCCCTCCCAGTCATGCCCTAGCCTTTGTGTCGGGTGTCCCAGTTAGCCAGACTAATAATGATCGGCGTCTAGGGGATGGGCTGGTGGCACCGAAACTGGCGGAGCACCCTATCAGGCTGGTGGGGTTCTGCGATGTTGCAGCAGAAGATCCACCCGTTGTACATCCAGATATGTCGGTCTCGTGTACGCTGGTCCGAGAGCCGACCCTCGTCTATGTACGTCTGATAGGGTACCCAATCAAACTGTAAAAAAAACATTTATAGAATTATTAATGAATTTAATTAAAAAAAAGAATTAAAAAAAATAATAATTATTTATTATTATGACCTAAGAAACTTACATCAGTCTCTCTCAGGCCACTCAGCTGATCTCGGATGGTAGCCATGCCCGTCCTCAGGTGCCTCATGTCCCTCGATCCTACCCACCTTAAAAATCACAGAAAAAAATATTTGTAATTACAAAATTGGATAATTGAAAAAACTTAAGTGTTAAATATAAATAAAGATTATTATTACCTTGCACCCAAGGGACAACTAGCCTGAGAGCCGAAATGCGTTTTTCTCATGAATGGGCGAATACGAGGGATGCGTTCCCATGCCCAAACCTGCACATATGGACATATACACTTTTTAGCACATATTATTGTAATTTATAATAAATAAAATTAATTTGCAATTAACAAGTAAATAAATTTACCTGAATCAACTGCACGCAGCTCTTGATATATTTTTCGTCCCTCTCGTAGGCGTCATAGAGCGCTCTATATAACCCGGCCAGAAGCGCTCCACCCCAGCTGTACCCCGGAATGACATCAATGACATTCAACAGGGACAACCAGTAGAGGTTGACTATGTTGCCCCGATGGTCGGGGAAGAAGAAGGACCCAATACACCAGAGTATCAGGGTTCTCGCCCTCCTCTCGTACTCTGATGTAGGGAGTTCATCATCCAGAGGTCGTTTGCACTCCTCTTCTAGACTACTGAAATACAGGTACTGGCCTGAAATGTCCCAAGTCTTGGGGCCGTAGTCCTGGTCCCCGAGATCCTTGAAATACGTTTATATATATATATATATAATATATATTAAAAACGACCCATGACTTAAGTATACATAAACACAATAATAAAAAAAAAAAAATAAGCAAATAAAAGTTTTAGGTAAAAATATACATGTACATATGGGAGGTACCTTAGAGCGTCCACGCAATAGGCTCTCCACTCTTGGGGAGTCCGCTGTACGGTCTGTCCCCAGCACGCTTCCTCGTTGACGGGGAGGCCAAAGAGTATCTGAACGTCCTGGAGAGTGTTCGTGGCCTCCCCGAAGTCGAAGTGGAAGGTGTGCGTCTCCGGACGCCACCTCTCCAGCAGACATGTAATGAGGGAATTGTTTGTCGGGACCACCCCGGGTTGGGAGAGTCACAAGCCGCCTCGTCTACCATTATGCCGGATCAGGCGTTTCCATTCTCTATTCGCAAAAAAATTGTTTTATTCGCAAAAATATTATATACTATATATACGTTATATACTATATGTTATATACTATATGTTATATAATATTTTTTATATACTATATGTTATATACTATATACTATATGTTATATACTATATGTTATATAATATTTGTTATATATTATATACTATATGTTATGTAGTAAATAATTTGACTTCGATTACACCAATTGACCGAGATTGTATTAATTTGACTTCAATTGGACTAATTCGAGTTCGATTACAGTATAATTGACGAGATTGTACTAATTTGACTTCAATTAGACTAATTCGAGTTCAATTACATTATAATTGACCGAGATTGTACTAATTTGACTTCAATTGGACTAATTCGAGTTCGATTACACTATAATTGACCGAGATTGTACTAATTTGACTTTAATTGTACTAATTTGGCTTCAATTGGACTAATTCGAGTTCGATCACACATTATATAAATCATCTAAATACAAAATATTCAATCTCAACAATCCAATTCAGTCAAAATACATACAAAAAAATCTAGTTCCCCCAATCATCACGGAGTCTAGTTCGATCGGTGGGAGGATGCGAATACAGGCAATGGTCCGCGAAATGTTCGGGATCACCACATCTAGTGCATTGATCCCGGACTCTTCTGCGGCGCGCCCGACGATCCATTTGCATTTTAAAGCGTCTCGTTTGGGCGCGACCGGGTCCAGGCTTCGAGATGATCCTCTGCCAGTGCGGAATCAAATTCCATCCCACCCGCGGCCACTTGTCAGGATTTCCAATTGGAGCAAAATTCTAATTAGAAAATTGAGCAACCCAGTTCTCCGTCCAAAAGTGGGAATCGTACAACAAGTTCGGTTGATCACCCCGGTGACGACACACGGCCAATGCATGAGAGCATGGTTTCCGATGTGTCTGCCATTTCTTACATGCACAACGATGCTGCTGATAATCAACCTTAAACCTGTTTTCCACAATGATTTAATATATATATAAAACTCATTTGAATGAAAAAAAAAAAGATACAATTAAAAAATACATACTTATTTTGCCCTCTTCCATTGGCGCGTAGACCGGTTGTCACCATGTACTGGGATCCGTCGGCGTCCACACATCTCACCTCGTGAGTCACCGCTGTCCTCTCCAACACCCGATAGGCGGCATAGAGGTCCGTAGGAATGGGACTCCTGCATCCTCTAGACTTGTTTTGTTCCTGTTCAAACAAATTCAGAGTCTTGTTCATTGTGGCCTGTACCAACGCTCTGTAGGGCAGGAACCTAACACCTTTGAGGACGTTGTTGTAATTCTCTGACATATTGGTTGTCAGAGTGCCGCATCGACGTCCTCTATCTCTGTACAGGGTCCACTTTTCCAAAGGAATTTTGAAAAGGTAATCGTATGCGTCCGGGTTACATTCATGGAGTTTCTGTTGACTCTGCTCAAATTTGTGGCGAGAACACAGTGAACCCAACCTCCAGCACAAACCCCGGACTTTCTTATTCCAGTACCTTGAAAACACGTTGCTACGGAGGTGTCGAAGGCATATCCAATGAAATGCATGGGGTTCGTGCCAAGTCTCCAGTAAATCAACGGCACTCAATATGCCGTTGTCCCTGTCGGAAAGAAGACATATCGGTCTGTCGGGGACGACATGATGGCGCAAATGTGTTAGGAAAAAGGACCAGCTAGCCGTGCTTTCTTCGTCCACAATCGCATACGCGACTGGCAATAGACGTTTATTCTCGGTCTGTGCTATGTCAACAAGCAGCTTCCCACAGTTGGACATATGTTTTTTTTTTATCAGACACTATTGTAAATTAGAAAATAAAAAATTAATTTGCAATTAACAAGTAGCTTCCCCTTGTACGAACCTCGCAGGTGCATGCCGTCGATGCTAATAATCGGCGGACAACGAAGGAAGGTTTGAATGGCGGGGCCGAACGCCCAGAAGACAAATCTGAATTCTCTGTCTCGAGATTGCTTCGCCATTTCCCCACCCTCCCATTCCCACTCAACGACTGTATCGGGATTCGCCCTTTGAAGGGCGGCGAAAAACCTGCAAATTATAAAAAGTAACCATAAATAAATAAATAAATATAGTTACAAACAACACGTAAATACATTTATAATTAATTTTTGCTTACTGGGGGAGTTGTGCGAAGTTCGATTCCACGTGCCATACAGACGATCGATGGCTTTTTTTCTCCCGTGCCACGCCTTCTTGTAGATGACATCGACGCTCCAGGCACTTTTTACGTCGGCCTGGACCATTTCCACACTGTAGGTTACCTGCTTCTGAATCTTAGCCAACAAAAGATTTGAGATCATGGTGGCGGTCACATTCTTGTGGTCATTTCTCTCGAACACCTGCATGCAAGTGTGGCTATCGGTCCATTCGGTTACCTCCCACATGTCGTGATCCCATTTGTTAAGAGTCACCCGAGCCTTCCATATACATGGTACAACTTCAGCTGATCTGCACATAACTTTGAACGACTTCTTGTTGGAATCTTTTGTCCGGACCGCCCTAAGATTCTCAACATTCCAGGCCAGAAAACCAATCCAGGCATCTTCCTTGTTACGAAAAACTGTACCCAAACCGATAGTCTCCACATGCCCATTCCAGATTGGCAAGGCATACTCGTCCCTGTCTACACACGATGAGTCCCACTCACCCATCTTGCGATAATTGTGGAGGCCTTCATTTGGAAAGGGGTGTTTTTCAATGAATTCTTGTTCACTCTCCTCATTAATTGATCTGTCTGATTTTGTTTCCGAGGTCTCATCAGTGAAATCATCTTCACCGGGACTGAAATCTTCATCTCCAACAATTTCTTCCTCAATGTCCGGTCCTCTCATGGTAAAGCTCGTCCCTTCGCCGAAATTAATCGTCCCTTCACCAAAATTACCGGCATGCGTAGTCCACGTACCCTCACCACCAAACACTCCCCCGTAACCATATGATGGCGTAGGATCCTCAACCTGTGTAACCTATGTGTTTGCTTCCAACACTATATACAAAAACACATAGGACATAGGAGGAAAGAAGTAAATCCACGAAAGAGCACTATCATTATTCAGTCTTCCGGGAATAAACGAACCATCCGCTTGTCTGGCCATTAAAGTAATATCCGAAATTGTCCAAACTATCACGAAACCCACCATTTTCGTAAATCATATCTACCAATTGTTCATATGATATTTGTAACACCCCACTTTTATTTGCCGAAATTCCGGACTTTTAGAAAATCAGAATAAATTTTTCAAAATTTATTTCAAACATTTGTGGAGTTACTCATATTTTTCAATTGACATAACATCAGTTCATAACATCAATCATCTAACTCTCAGATCGATATCCATAAATTCATAAATCCATAAATCACAATTTCACCCCAAACGGGTTCCCAAGATAAAACTCAAGTTTTAAGACATGACAATGTCAACGGGGCATCTCCCCAATAGTATCTCGATACTTCATAAATTCTCAAGTTCGAAAATGCATAAATCGTAAATAGTCATAAAGATAGCGGAAGCAAAATCATTTAATAACCGGTCTCATAGACCGACTACCACTCGCTCTACTCTGCCGTCGTACCTGCCTCGCTTAACCTGAAACGTGAATTTCAGGTGGGGATGAGCACAGTTGGAAAAAGTAGTGCTCACCACTATGCAGTAAACATTATTCACAATAATGAAACAGTAATCGATAATCAATAAGGTATGGTCTCAGCATGTATACGAATCAATTAATTATCCCAATCTTCTATCAATCATATCAATAATAGACTCATGTGCACACCTATACCAATAGACTACTGCCGGTAGATGTATCGAAGGCCCTCGCTCGGGTCATGCTTCGAATGCCCCATGGGCTCTACATCTATGCCCTCCGGTCCTACACACCGAATCGCCCCACGGGCTTCCATCGATGCCCGGTCAGTAGGAGTAACCCGCCGGCCAAGGCCTCACCTTGGTCTTACCAACGGGGTTGTCCAGCACAGGGACCTTTAACCCAGGACTTACGGCTCACAATAATAAGGAGACTACCCAACGGGTACGTTCTATAGCTACGGGGATAACCGTTCGACGGCCGGTACAGCTCACATCGAAGGCTACATGTTCCACATGCATACTTGATCATACCAAAAATTTAAAAACAGTAATAACATTTACAGCATAGACAATTTTACATTAAACCCACCTGGTCCAGCATTGACAAATACGCAAAAGTTCAAGGTAGGTTCGAGAGCTCGACTCTTCGGGAACCTAGAATTATGAATTTTTATTATTAAGCATTTTGATTGGGTTGACTAGGCCACACCAAGAAATAAAACTCAAATTAACCTAACACTTAAAAGACACAAGAACAAGCTCATAAAAAAAAAACACATATTAGCAACACATTAACACATATAAAATTCAGCATATGAGACAATAATAATGCACGCAAAATCAACCAACATTTACGTGACATGACATAAACTTAACATTTTCTAGTTTACTGCTCACATTTTGAAAAATCAAGCATTTCATATATATATATACACAACAGGAAAGTTACAATTGGTCTCAAATATAACCATATAAATACATATAAATTATTTTATTTTATTTATTTATTTTTTTTTTAACAACTTAAGATCAACAAAAATAGGGCCCAACTAAATTGAAATATGTTTCAATATTCACACATACTCAGTCACAGAATGTACATCAAAGCACAAATATATTTTAGACAAATAAAAGTTTCAAAACAATACATAACATCAAGCCGTCATTTCTCTCTTACTTCCTAACACTTGAGCTAATCATAGGAGGTTTTTAAAACTGATAATAAGGCCTCATAAGAAAAAGTATATTTCAGCCAACTTCTCTAACAATGAGGTTCATTAAAATATAGGTCCAAGCACAACAGAAAATTACCATACATACATATGATATGCATATACTTGCTTCTAATTTCTTGTCTCTTTCTCCAGAATTCAATTAACACACCAAGGCTTTAAAAGTTGAGTGAAACACCCCTGAAATCACTTAATAACAGCTTGCTAACCATATAGCATAGGCTCAACAACATGGCAAAACACAAGGCACAAATTCACACCAAATATGCTTCTTTCTCTTCTAGTCGTAAGGCATGCCTTTAAATGAAAAAGGCTGAAACTTAGCACCTTTTCACTCACTTCAGCACATAAAATCAATCTAAATCGTCTCAGCACAAACTCAAACAAGCAAGGTAACAAAATCACCCAACATAGGCATAACTTTCACACCGGAAATAAAGCACATAACAACACTTATACTCGGCCAAAACAGAGGGTATAAATATAAGCCATTAATACCTTCATCGGGACTAACGAGAAACAGATGAAGGAGGGTTCGGTTCACAGGCTTCGGACAAGCTGCTATCACACACGCACGGCTCGGGACTGGGCTCGACTTTGCTTTTGCGAACAGGGCTGCTGCTACTCTCGCGCGGGGCCCGAAAGGGCTGCCGCTATTTTTGCACGGGGCCCGGAAGGGCTGCCGCTACTGTTCGGGCCCTAACCGAAGGCCGACGGGGGTGCCGCTTCTCGCTAATCTAACTCCCGACTGGAACGGAAAACAAACGGGCCTGCTGTCACGCGAATAACGGTTGGCGGGTAGCTGCCATTCTGACTCTTTCCTCCGGCGATGGCGAGGAGGACTGCTGCTGAACATGGATCGCCGGCGTGGGTTTGCTGCGTTGAAGTCGAACGGAGGCCCGCCAGAAAAGAAGACGAGCCTGCTCCGAGAACAAGTCAGTCGGACAGAGCTCGAGCCGTCGCTGACTGAAATTCGCCAGAAATGGGGTGTGCTCGCCAGGAATATGCTCTAATCGCCATCTGTTTGTTCTCAGTCGGGCCTCTCGGAATTTGCCGCCGCTGGATGGATTCTCCATCAGTCGCCTGAAGTCGGCCTCTCAGAAATTCGCTCTCGTCGTGGCTGCCTGGGGAGGGCTGACGAGGGGTCGGATGAACGGACGGAAGCTGCTGCTCATCACGGCGGGCCGCTGTTGCTGTTCGGAGATGGAGTCGCGCGGCTATGGTGGATTGACGGAAAGCTAAGATTGGCGATTGGAAGCTGGGATCTGCGTCTGCTCGCGAGTTTGCCGGCGAAGAAAGACACGAAGGCGTGCGGCGTCATTGGAGGAAATCGGCAGTCCTCGGCAACTTTCGGTCGGAGCTTGCCTTTGCCGAGAAGAGGGAGAGGTGATGGGAAATTTTTAAAGAAGAAGGAGATGAGGAGCGGCTGATGTCTCAATTCCTTAAATAGAGAGGAATTAGGGCTTGAAGGGGAGGGAGATGCGTGGGTGAGCTCGCCGGATTTCATGGTAGCAGTTGAGCTGCGACTGATTTACCGATTCTCGCGAGATACGATGCTCCGATGCTCGATGAGGGAGGTGGGCTGCTAGTTTGGGTAAGATGAAATGGATTGGACCGAAACAATTTTAATCAAAATCGGGCCAAATAAAATGACCAAGCAAGGACCAAGAGTGTACTAGGAGAAGGCAAAAATACTTAACTTATTGGGCCAGAAAATATTGGTAAAAAGGGCCGGGAACTATATCCAATTGGACATAAAAAATATAACTTCCATGATTCGGATAAAATGCCAAAGAAGCAGTTTCAAACAGATCGAAAACGGCTCGTAAATTAAATCGCACGATAAATACATAACCGGATATAATATATTACTTTACAATACATACAATTTAATTTTTAAAATATTAATAATATTAATAAAAATACGAATACACATTCTTAATTAAAAAGTAACACTTAGATAAATAGACAATTAAATAATATTTAGGAAATTAAGCAATTTGACAAATAAATCACATTCGACAATTCATAATTTTTAGCATTCAAACAATAATAACAACAAACAAAGATAACTAATAATAATAATAGATAATTTCCAAAAATTCAACAATCAAACGGGGCATTACAATATTATTCCATTAATAACAAATGAACAATCCGGGCGAGAATAATTCGAAAAATTCCATAACTCACTCTGAGAAATTTTCCAGTACACATTAACAAAGTAGGGACCGTTAGACGCCATTTATAATCTGTTGCACAAAAAAATTTTCTATTTTACAAATTACAACAACACATAATGGCTAATCAAACACCCGAGAAAATTTCAATTATCATTTTACCAATCTAAATTAAAAACTCATTTCCAACAACAACATATAATTAATCATACTTTTACTCCAACAAAAAAAAATTGTCAATTAATTTATCAAAAACACCACCAAAACCCTAATCACCATAATCCAACAATAACATCAAATTCATAAACAATTCAGATAAATATTCAACATACATTAAACCAACATTCAAGATTTTCTAAACAATACTCAATTAACCAAATATATCTCTTAAATATTCATAAACAACAAAAAAATAATATTACATTATATTAAAATAACAACTAACCTCTTCTTTGACGATNTTATTTTTATTTTTAAATTCGACCGTTTTCTTTTAAAAAAAAAATAAATTCAAAATAAAAACGGATTACGGAAATCCGTTTTTGTTTAAAAAAAATAAAAAATAGAAAACAGATTATGGAAATCCGTTTTTCTGATTAAATTTTTATTAGGAAAACGGATTTCCCCCGTTTGATTTGTCCACAACATTTTTTTTTGCCACATTTTTTTTTTTTTAAAAAATAACCCACCCGTACTTCCAAATACAATAAATTCAAATTTTAAAAACATTAACTGCTAGCTTTTCAAGTTAAGGAAAAAAAGAAAATTAATAGCAAAAAAATAAGAATAACATGAAACTGGTCTGAAAAGACACTCAACCGGTTAGAATTGGCTTGCTCACGTGTTTTCTCGCCGGTTGAACACCTTCAACCTGCAAAAACTCCCATACTGGAAGGGTTTTCTGGTGAAGAGCCTCCTATGCTTAAATGAGTGTGTAAAAGATGATTTGCAGAAAATATAAGGTACATAAAATGTAATGAGGTAAATTCACACGCCTCACCCCTATTTATAGGGATTAGGTACCTGCTTCTACAAAGCTGCCCAGATACGATGAGTTGGTTGCCCCAGCTACCCTGTAGTACAACTTCTCTATCAGAATGTGTCAGAGGCGGTTACGTAGACCAATGAGATGGTGCCACGTGGGGCTTAATTCCCTTGGATAGACTGCTTAATAATCTGACCAGCTCTAGGTCATTGAGGTGAAGCGCTGACTGCTCCAAGTCTGAGTGGCAGTCGATCGGGCGACCATTTACAACTACAGGTCGAGTTTCAACCAGGCCATCCGATGGCCATAGCTGAACTTGTCCTCACTGTACTGAACACCTTACCGTCTTCCAGATCGAGGACTCTTGATCCTATGGTGCTCAACCAAGCCACCCGTCTGATTATGCTCGACTGGGTAGCTCGTTCGGCCTACTCGACCGGTTTGCTCCTATAGG
>BKCP01004306.1:214824-276468 GCA_008636005.1 Striga asiatica | reverse complement strand
GAGTTTGAATAACTTGATCGAAGAGTAGATTTTCCTCCTCTCCAGTCGTTGTCTTGCTCCTTTATTTTTTGACTACTCTGTTCATTTATTATATTTTCTTGAATTTTTAGGCTTCTTCCCTCTGGTCTTCATTTTGAGTTTTGAAATTCAAACCCGTCACCTGTCAAACTTGCCTGTCGTAACGTCAAGCCGATGTCATCGCCTCGCGAATTGGGCCACTTCGCACAACGCGCCCATTAAATATCCCTCTTAAAGTGGCCTTTGGATTAATGTCTTTAATCCAACAGTTAATGAACCAACGCCTCTTCAACTCGCCTCTGGATCTTAGCCCTTGATTTCGGCCGCGATCTAACAGCTTAGCTTGATACGTCCATTCAACAACCCTTTGAATCCCAACCGTTATGTATGGTTGCGATCGGCGGTTGGAGTAGCCTGGCCCCATATTCACTACCTATAAATACTCTTGAAGCCACTTCTTAGCAACTTTTTCACCTTTGCAAACTTGTGCTCCTGCTTTTATAAAAATTGTCTTTCTTTCGACGATCAAGCTCTGCACTCTTCAAGCTTTCGGCTTTTCTGGCGACCAACTCCACTTTCGACGATGAGTAAGTTTCCTTGTTTTTATGCTTCAATTTTAGTTTTGCTAGTCTCTTTTGATTTTTCTTTTTAAATTTTTCGTTCAACCTTCTGGCTACAAATCCTCTCTTTTTCTTCTTTTCCTCTGCCCAAAAACCCTAAAAATCTTCTTTTTGATATTTTCCTTTTGTGTTTTTCAGATTCTGCCACCTCAAGCAAAAACGACCACTTCTCCGACGAGGACATGTCTCCTCCATCTTTGTCCTCGACATCTCTACCTTTTTCCCTCTCTCCGACCCTTCTGTTCAATAAATTCTTCAATCCATTCCGATTTCCATCATCCGACCCGAACTTCTAGTTCAAACTCACCAAGACCACGTGGTGTCCCCTAACCCTTTTCTCCTTCGCCAACCTCTTCATCTGGTCGATGAGCCAGATGAGGACACCCCTGATGACTTCTCCCATCGTCGTCCTTCTTGCCGACCCTTTGGGTTAAGCGAGGAACTCAAAGTGGCAGAGGAGGAGGACTGCGAGGTCTTTCATCCTGATCCCCTGGCATCAACTAATTCCTTTCCTGGTTCGACATTCGCCACTGGCCCTTCTGCTGACCATCCCTCTTCTCCTCCTCGAGCCAGACCTTCTCGAGCTAATCCTTCACGCTCTCGATCTCGTCGAATTAACCGGCTGGATCTTGATGTAGTCGGTCATCCATCTTGAGCATTATTAATTTCATGCATTTTTATTTTATTTTAGCTCGACATTATAATTTTATTTAATGAAAATTAAGTGGATGTCCTCATTCATTTAATTTTATTAACAGAGAATAAATGGGAATTAAATAGATGTCTCCATCTATTTAATTTTCTATAATTAAAATCCCTTAATCATACTTCTAATTATTTAATTAAAATCTTAGAAATAAAGGAGAAGGAGTGTTATTCTAAGATGATACAGTAGCACATAAAATCTCGCCCAACCCCTATCTCACGTGTGGAAAAAAAAAAGAGAAGAGAGGAAATCTTGTCTTGACAAATAAAAAGAAGCCTATTCCAACCAAAATAAAGATTCTTCCAAATCCCCTAATCCTAAACTTAAAAAATTTGTCTCCTCTCCCATAAGATTATTTTTTCCTACGCAAAATATTTTACGAGCCTTTCAAGAGATCAAAAAAGAAATAAAAAGGATCGTCGTTCCAAAAAAAAAGGAAGAGAAAAGCCGAGCCTTATTCTTCACGGCCGTTCGCACGCACCTCAGCCGGGCGACTACCAGCCATGCCCCGAGGTCACGCCGCACGACCCAGCCACAAACATCCCACGCGAGCGAGAGCCCGACAGCTGAGGCCACCTTCCTTTGAACCGATTTTTATTCTCTTTTTCCCGAGAACGGTAAACCAACCTTCTTCATCATCTGGGTCTGAGATTCAAGTGCTCATAATAATAATCAAAGATAATTTATGATTAATCAAGATTAAACGGGATTTAATGAGATTTAATGATGTTTATGAAAATTCCAAGTTTGTTCTTGGATCATTGATTTTCAAGGATGATTTTAAAGTGTCTAAGTCGGAAAAGTTGAATGATTATGCTTGCTTAAGTAGTAGGATGAGTCGAGGATACTAGAATAAGATAATGTTGGCGAGATTTCATAAAAAGGAAGGAAGTTCGATGTTATGTACATGTTTCCTTGATCATTGCTCATGCTTATGTGAATAGGATTAATTGCTGAAAATTATGTGATGATAATCATGTTATAATTTATGAAAAATCGTGTTTAGGAGATTGTTTTAAGATGCCTTCGTGCGCTTTTAATTGTTGAAGTTTCCTTAGGTGGGTAGGCCCACTTTTTACGGGCCAATGGAATCTTTATGCCAAAAATCCTGATTCAAGTAGTCATTTATTTGCGACCTCCCAGGGAGCAGGAACTGCCATTCGAACCCTTCTTGGGGGATTCCAGGGGCAGAGCCACCCTTGGGCTAGGGTGGGCTCCAGCCCCAGGTAAAACAAAAAATAAAGAAAAAAAAAAGAAAAAGAAAAAAAAAATTACATATTTGATTATTATGGTTAAATACCCCAGGTAAATTTCTTGTTAGCCCTTGAATTAGCCCAACACGACAACAACAAAGCCCAAAAAAATTTAAAATCCATTGTTGGGCTTGTTAGAATCGGTACAACTCTCACTTTTCATCTCACAAAATAGACGATGGGCTCTAAATTGATTGCCCCAGTTAATCTGTAATCTCCAAGTTTCAAATCCCTCGACTCTCACCCTTGTTCTTTCAAGCCTCTGCGAGGTGAAGGGGACATCTTTCATCCAGCGCCGACGATTGCGAGATTGGTGCGCGGGTGCGGCAAATGCGAAGAACGGAGAAAGCGACACCTTCGGGCTTCGAGGATCAAGCAGTCGCGGGCGGCAGCCAACAAGTGAGCGGGTCCGAGAGTGACTCCAAGCCCTTTATTTTTGGTTTATTGAGAGTATGAATTTAAATTGGTGTCAGATGTGAATTTTGTGAATTGCCATTTGGTGACTGGTTTTTCAATTTTTTCTGTCTATATCTTTGTTCTGTAATTTGTCATAGACTCATAGGTTGATTTAATTTTTGTTTGTCTCTTTGTATTGCCAATGTGAATTGAAAGTTGAAAAATGTTTTTCTCCCAATTTGTGGTTTGTGGGCCTATGGCTGTGGCTATATTTGTTTTCTCACAAGTTTTAAAAATTTATGTTGAAGTTGAGATGGGAACATGTTTTTAGTTTAATTATATGTGTTAATGTTTGTTGATCATGTACTCAATGCTTTCAAAGGTGTGGATGCTTGTTTGGCCTTTATAATAATATTGTGTACAAAAACCCACAAATCATTCTTGATTATCTTTTTCTATTTATTTTTTTTCGTATTTTTTAGATTGCTTATATCATCTAAATGTTTGATTAATTTACTATTTTTTGTTTTGATAGGTTTCAATCATAATGGAGGGTCAAAGTACGAACAAAAGAAAAACTATTTCTTTATTTGATCTAATTTATTTAATTTATTTGACAGGTTAATTCGTCTTGTTTTCACTCTCCTGTGCCTACGGCAACTATAGAGTGAGCGTTTTCAATTACAAAACTTATTAAGACAGTTCTTCATGATAAGATGGAAAAGATTTTTTGGTGGGTTTAATTGTTATTTACATTGAAAAGGAGTTGGTCGAAAAGAGTAGTAATGATACTATAATCGCCGAATTTGAATCTAAAAAGAAGCGGAGACCGCAGGTTCATTAGCCCCAGGTATTTTAAAATCCTAGCTCCGCCCCTAGGGGATTCCATCCACAAACACAAAGTTTATGGTTGACTGATATGGCTCATCATCATTTAGTCTATCTCTCTGTTTCATGCTCTGATTTGACCTTCAAGATCGCATTTCTTGATGTTGCACTCTTCATATGAATTGTAGTCCTTTCCGTTTTCTGTGAGTTCAAGGATCTTGCAAAAACCTTTTGTATTTTGGGAGATATACTCGTTTTAAAATAAGTGTGCAAGCAGTTTTATGGAAAACCCGGTAGCATGTAGTTGTTTGTGTTTGGTCTGTTTTCTGTGTTCTAACGTGCTCATATGAATTTGTAGTCTGCATGAAAATTGTAGAGTTGTTCCTTATCTTTCTAAATATGTAGGGATGTAGTCGAAATTATGTCTGTAGGAAAAATTATACTTGTTTGACTGAAACTATGTATAAGTTGTGTTCCAGATTTTTCGACAGAAACTAGTTTTGATTGTCGGTTGATTTATCTCATGTTATATGCCCTTATTTGTGATCGAGGTCTACATGAAAGTTGTAGTTCTATCTATTATCTTTATGTAGGTTCAATAATCATTCAAAAATATTCTCTAAGGAAAATGTTGTATTCATTTTAGTAAAACAACACATGAGTTAGTTTCGATTTTCTGACAGCAACTAGGTTCCGAATGTTAGTGGATGTTTCACCCGCTGAATGACCTTGTTTGCTTCTGTGATCTAAATGAAAGTTGTATCTGCATGTCTTAGGGTCAGGTTGGGACATGAATCATGTCAACATGAGTTATGTGTTGAAAGTTGTGCATATTTTAAAAAATGCTACGCATGACTGATTTTTATCGGGTTCTAGGTATAGATGCATAATCGAATTTTCTCTTAAATGTGCATGTTTATGTGCCATGAATGAGATATGTTGGATTTTTCTATGTTGGAATTGAACCTTAGATGATTAGAATTAGTATACTTAAGCAAGATAAGAGTTCAATAAATTCAAAGGCTTTAAACAAGTACGTTTTCAAAGGAGGTTTAAGCGAGGCAAGAGGGAAATCGATTGATTTTCTATAAGACTAAGATATGTGTTGATGCTCAAAATTTGATCAACATGGGGGGTTCAGAGGAATTTATCATGTATTTTTTGATATATATTTTTCAGTGATTTTTGATGAATTTTCTGTATCAAAATCACAAAGAAAATGCAAAGAAAATGAAGCGGTCTCAAGAACGAAGCAGGAGGAAGTTCTCCTTTTTTCGCACCGCTTCCAATAGAGAGGGAAAATAATAATAGCGTCCCCTCAGACTTATCTTCTGATATCCATCATTGGGGATATATATATATCTATTTAATGGGCCCGATATTATCACAAGCAGTATTATTTAAGGCCCAAAATTAAAATAATTAATATAATACATATCCACGTGTAATGTTTTAATAGGTGAGGCCAAAATTTGGTATCAACAATATGTTAGATAATTTGTTAAAATAAACCTTTTCAATAATGTAGATAGTCGAGGATTCGAGCCCTCAATTGTCTAGAAGCATCTTTTCATAGACCAAGTCAACTGCATAACGAGGCGGGGAATTTCTATGCTATGTTATATTCTTTATAATCGCTTATAATATGGTCGAGATATGTTGCTTATTTAATTTCTATGTTATGAAGTCTTTTGACTTGAGGGCAACCTCTTGTTGGGAGCGCGAGGTTATTTATGAAGTCTTTTGACTTGAGGGCAACCTCTGGTCGAGAGCGCGAGGTTATCTATGAAGTCTTCCAACTTGTGGGCAACCATTCGTTGGGAGCGCGAGGCTATGTAAAACGAGGTCCTTTCACTTTTGGGAAACCAAGGGTTGAGGAAAAACGAGGTTATGATTATTCATGTTTCATGTCGATGTCATGTTATGGGTTATTATACTGAATGTCTATGTAGAAAGTTTTCCCCATTGAATATGTGGAAATGCTCACCCCTTACTGTTTTCCACACCCAGGTAGCTCGAGTTGGCAATGGAGCGATGACCAGGGTGGTCAAACAAATTAAAAGTTGCTTCCGAGTTTTTATTTCTTTCAAGATATTTCCAAGAATAAGACAATGCATTAGTTTATTTATTTTATGATGATGAGACGCTATGAAGCAAGTATTATGTTTAGTTTATGATCAAGTTTACTTATGCAAGTTGATGATCAAGTATGCCATGAGTTATGAAATGCTATGAGGAAGATTAAGTTTTAAAGTTTTTCGAGGTTATCTGAAGTTTTAAAGTAGTAGTGCCCTTGAGCTTTCAAATGTTTTTAAGTAAAAGAAAAATTTTATCGAGTAATTTAATATACAAAAAGTGGGCATTATAATGTGGTATCAGAGCAAGTTTATGGTTCTGTAGACTTGTAAAATTTTTAGAAACGTTTTTCGAGGTTTGACCACTTGCCACCGTCGCGCCACGCCAACTCCGAGGTAAGTAAGCATGAGTTAAGTTAATTCAAGCATGAGCATGATAACATGATATGGGGCCTAGGATCTATCTATAAGGAAACCAAGAACCCTAGTTAGGGTGTATCCGAGTTTAAGAGTAAGATGAGTTAAGTTGAGACCCTAGATAGGATTCGACCTACCTATTGTTTATCCTAACTTTAGTTAGAAGTTGATATTTCTAGATGATTTTATTTCCGAGAACGGAAATATTTTAAGGAGGATAGAATGTAGCGCCCCAAACGAGCATAATTAATTTCATGCATTTTTATTTTATTTTAGCTCGACAGTTTAATTTTATTTAATGGAAATTAAGTGGATGTCCTCATTCATTTAATTTTATTAATAGAGAATAAATGGGAATTAACTAGATGTCCCCATCTATTTAATTTTCCATAATTAAAATCTCCTAATCATAATTTTAATTATTTAATTAAAACCTTAGCAATAAAGGAGAATGAATATTAATCTAAGATGATACAACACATAAAATCTCGCCCAACCCCTATCTCACGTGTGGGAAGAAAAAAAAGAGAAGAGAGGAAATCTTGTCTTGATCACCAAGTAAAAAGAAGCCTATTCCTACCAAAATAAAGACTCCTCCAAATTCCCTAATCCTAGTCTTATAAATATATCTCCTCTCTCATGAGATTTATTTTTCCTACGCTAAATAATTTACGAGCCTTTCAAGAGNAGCCGAGCCTTATTCTTCACGGCCGTTCGCACGCACCTCAGCCCAGCGACTACCAGCCACGCTCCGAGGCCACGCCGCACGACCCAGCAACAAACATCCCACGCGAGCGAGAGCCTAAGAGCCGAGGTCACTTTCCTTTGAACCGATTTTTATTCTCTTTTTTCCCGTGAACGGTAAACCGACCTTCTTCATCATCTTGGGCTGAGATTCAAATGTTCATAATAATAATCAATGATAATATAATATTAATCAAGATTAAAAGCGATTTAATGAGATTTGTTGAGATTTAATGATGTTTATGAAAATTCCAAGTTTGATCTTGGATCATTGTTTTTCAAGGATGATTTTAAAAGTGTCTAAGTCAGAAAAGTTGAATGATTATGCTTGATTAAGTAGTAGGATGAGTCTAGAATAAGATCATGTTGGTGAGATTTCATGAAAAGGAAGGAAGTTCGATGTTATGTACATGTTTCCTTGATCATTGCTCATGCTTATGTGAATAGGATTTAATATGGGAAAAATGTACATTTATTAGGCGACACGTGGCTCGGGAGAATAAAGACACGTGTACTCCGAGGACCGTTAGTGTCCAAGGTCAAGGCTGAAGCCCAACCTCAAGTTAGGCCTAAGGACCCGAGGTGTCTCACCTTAGGCCCAAGGGCTTAAGAAGTCTCACGTTGGGCCCAAGGTCCAAATATGACCAAACTGGTGGACCATACTCCACTAAGCCAATGGGTTGGGATGTCCTTCGTCTGCATAGGGAAGACCTAGGTCATCCAACCCCTATAAAAGGATGGCCTAGGTCAAGGTAAAGGACAAATTCTCTACGACCCAATATTCTCTCTTCTAATCACACTACAGCCACCATCCATAAAATCTAAAACCTATTCTAACTTAGGCATCATAGGGTCTACCTCTGGGGACAACCCTGGGGTTCCGTTTTGCAGGCATCGGAGAAAATGAGATGAGTTCAGGAGGACGTCGGAGCATCAATCATAGCCACGTGTCCTCTAACTAACGTCAGGTATTTCTTGTATCATCATTTTGCGCCGTCTGTGGGACCGCGACACTGTTGTGAAGATGATGAGCCACCTTTTGCCCTGTGGAGATAGGGAGGGCCTTCAGGTCGCAACGTCTGAGGGGCTGTCCGATAACGGCTATGAGTACTTAGCCAAGGTAATCAAAATTCTCATTATTCTTCTTATGCTGCCTCCAAAATTTTACTAAGGTTTTTCTATATCTTTCAGATCCTTCACACTCACCAGGGCATGGTTGACAAGATTGCTAATGGGAGCCAGAGGATTCTTGAGATGAGGGACCTGCTCGAGCGTAGCGAGGCCCTTCAGACGAAGGATGAAGATGAAATCGAGCGACATTACACCGAGGTGACGCGCTTGGGGGCTCTCGTCGAAAAGCTAGATCTGAGGATTAAGGGGAAGGACTTGAGCCTCGACGAGGCTAACAAGAAGGCAGGGGACGCCAGTAAAAAGGTTGAGGATGCTGCTGAGGCGAACTCAGACTATTGGCTCGACGGGTTCGATGCCTGCAGACAGCTGGTTGGCACCCTTGACCCTTCATTTGACCTTAGCTGCCTTGTTCCTGAGTCTGTTGATCCTCTGACAGGCGAAGAGGACGCCGATCCCTTAGCTCCTGGAGGTGTTTGATTATTGGAAATTTTAGGACTTTATTTTTTTTGTTGTCACTTCCGAACTTGTTGTCGTTTTGTTGTCACTTCCGAACTTGTTAATGTTCTTCTTTTATGATTGTGGACCTTGGCCTTTTGTATTCACAACTTATGTACCACTTTGATTTACTCCTTTGTCTTTAAGAACTGGGTAGTCCCAATTCCGACCTTGGGTGCTCCTTCACTAGTCTTATAGATCACCCTATCAAATGACTAGCGTTGTGAAGCTACGACCAAGGACTAGTAGCGGGGGCAATAGTTCTCTACTGCAATCCCTTTGTTTCTTTTATTTTGATAGTGACAATGGTTTTCCACTACATTCTATCAATGGAGGTAGCAACAATGGTCGTCCATTGCAATTCTACTATTTGTTCTACCAATGTCAAAAATCAAAACAAAATGCAACTTTTATTGAAATGGTCTAAGTACGAAGTCTCATCATGCAAATCCTATGCTAGAAATAGGGGAAATAACTTTACATAAAAACGACTACTGATAGTATTTGCGTAAATGTTCTGCATTCCAGAACCTTGGTATAGGCTTTCCGTCTAAGTCCTGCAACTTATAAGTGCCTTCTTTCACCGCTGTTCGGACACGGTAAGGGCCATTCCAATTTGGAGATAATTTGTTGTGCCTTTCCTGGTAGTTGAACTGAGCTTTCCTGAGGACAAGTTCTCCGGGTCAATAATAGCGTGATCGAACCCGACTGTTGTAATACTTGGCCACCCTTTGCTGATATGCAGCCATCCTAATATTGGCTCACTCTCTATGCTCCTCAATCAAATCGAGGTTATTCCTCAGACCTGCTGCATTTCCTTCTACTTCAAACGTTTTCACCCTGGGACTTGGGATTCCAATTTCGACGGGTATGACCGCCTCATATCCAAATGTCATGCTAAATGGGTTCTCTCCAGTGGCAGTCCGATGAGTTGTACGATAAGCCCACAACACTTCTGGAAGAATATTAGCCCATAAACCCTTAGCCTCGTCAAGCCTCGTTTTCAAGGCTTGTAAGATAGTCCTATTCGTAACCTCTGCCTGGCCGTTGGACTGAGGGTATGTTACCGAGGTTATTCTGAGGTCTATAGACAGACCTTTGCAAAACTCTCAGAAACGTTCGTTATCAAACTGCTTTCCATTATCAGTGATGAGTGCTCTTGGGGCTCCAAAACGACACACGATGGACTTCTATGTGAATCCTCAGTTCCGCTTCTCAGTGATATGAGCCAAAGGTTCTGCTTCGACCCACTTCGTAAAATAGTCAATGGCCACGATCAGGAACTTTCTTTGCCAGGTGATCTGTGGAAAATGTCCATCCCCTATATTACAAATGGCTAAAGGGTAAAGACTGTGGACATGGGAACAACTGGAGAATGGAGGATGTTCGCATGCCATTGACATTTTTCGCATCTCTTGACGAAGTTCAATGCATCTTCTCTTAGGGTAGGCCAGTAATACCCTTGTCTAATGATGACTTGGGCTAAAGACCTGCCCCCCAAGTGATTGCCGCGGACTCCTTCTCGCACCTCTCTTAATGCATAATCAGCCTCATCCGGCCTAAGGCATCTAAGGTATGGCATGCTGTACGATCTCTTGTACAAGTGGTTTCCTATGATCGTATACCGGGCTGAGAGTTGAATGATTTTCATCGCCTCACGCTGGTCATCTGGCATTTTTCCATCCTTGATGTAGTCCATAATAGGATCAACCCAACTGAGTCCCCGGTCAAGACTCATCATGTAATATCCCATTCAGTAATTAATAAAAGTAATTATTTCATTTCTAAGTTAGAACTATTTTACTTTTATTAATAATGATCTTTTATATATCCAAGTCTTGAGAAATCTCGTAGAATTTTATTCTTGATTTTAAGGTCAAGATCAATCCATTAATTTGGAAGTAAAATTGAGCAAAGGTTGGCCTTATAAGTAAATTATGCTCGGTTCAAGTTAACCGTGCCGAGAAATTCCTAAGTTATAGTCGAGCCTTAGTATTAAATACTTAGAATTTTTCTAAGTGTTTAAGTCATCAAGCTAATGTAATGACCCGTTCAGTTAATAAATAGAACCGATTGACTTGGCTCGACATTAAAGTGATATCGGAATCGTTTTTCATTAAATTGAGTTAGTCGAGTAAATGTTATTAATTGCCTAAGTATTTTATGTGACTTATATGATTTGATTGATAAGTTATAAGGAGTAAATAGAAGTTATTTAGACAAGAAGGTCTATTTATATTATTAAGAGTATATTCGAAATTATATTCGCAAGTTTCGAGTTTTTCGGTGTTGGGTTGTAGTCGGTAATTAAGTCCGATTTTGTTTCCGAAAATTTTATTTTCTTGGATTTTTTTAACATGTTCCAAGATCATTATTAAGAGTTAAAATGTTCATCATTAAAAAAGAAAAATTCAAAAAGCAAAAGAGGGAAAATCCAAAATTTTTAGAGTTTTCGATTTTACAGTAACCGTTCGTTTTAAGTCAGAATTCAGTTCCGTAAATTGGAGAATTTTCATTAAGTCTCGAATTTAATCATTGAGATCAGATTAGGATCAGAAGAGGGGCCTTTCTAAGCATTGACTATGGGTTGGAGAAGTTTACAAGCTAAGAATTCTATTTATTATCTATATTTATTTTTACAAGTTTGTATTGTTTAATTTGTTAATTTCTTCACTCAATGTTCTTGTCTATATAAATTTTCCTATAAATAGAGGCCTTTATTTCAGAGATTTTCATCAAAGAAGAATTAAAAAAGTTATATAGTTCATTAGAGAGAATAAGTTATAGAAAAAGTTGTGAAGGGAAGAAATTGGGAAGGGAGGAAGAGTCAATTTTCTAGCAAGAAGAAGGTAATCTCCTCATCCTAATTTAATACTTTATAGATGAGATTAAATGGTTATTAGTATATACTAATGACTTAGAAGTGAGTTTATAATCAAAGTAATAAATACAAGAAGTTAAAGTTCTTTTAAGATTACTTGTATGATAGATGTACTCGGTTTTAATGAGATTATTATAATGATAAGAATAAAACAGTAAAGTATGATTTAAATGAGTAATTATTATGTAAATAAGGAGTACATAAGAAAAAGAATCATGTCATTTGGCATAGTATAGCTTGAGATATAGATTTTTGAAGTTAAGCATGCAAGTTGAATTTTATGTTCTTTATTTCACTTGTGACTTAAAATTCTAATAAATCGATATATATACATGATAAAATTATGAAATTTTCACGACATGCTTATATATGGGTTAAGAATATGACTGCCAAATTTCATGATTTTATGTTGAGAAATGAATTAGTTAAAATATTTAAATGGCATACATGTCAAGATGATTATATATGCAAGAGTATTTAGTACATGGTTGAGTTTTTAAAGTGAACTTTTTATGAAAAATTTTCATATGAGTGATGAGAATTTTGACCAAGTTTTAGCTTAATGTGTTGAGTATGTGATTTTATAAAATTGTTTTAAGTCTAGTATATCAATATCATAATTTATTTTTATGATAAAAACTTGTATTGAATGAGCATTAAGTTTGAGATTTTAATACCAAGCAAGTTAAGACAAGTTTGATAGATTAAAAATCCTTATAAAGCATATAGATATATGATGTTGAAATTGTTTTGATATACTCGGTTATCTATGATGTGAAATTTAGCTTATTTTCACTTCCGAGTCATTCTAAGTTTAATATGAGTAAAACAACATTCAAGATTTGGAGTTATGATTTATATGTGAAAGTACTCAATCTTAAGTAAAAGTTAAGAAGAGTTTAAGTTTAACAGTTTAAATTTGGATTTTAATGAATTTTTAGAGTGTTCATTAAAACCCGAAAAAGTGATAGAATCAAGTATTCAAACATCTTTATGAGTATATGAGCATAGTAATTAGTATATTGGTTTATATTTTTATGTAGCTTGAAGATTCAGATATATCATTCAACACTTACGAGGTTTTCATGTCCGAGGTATGTATACAGTTTATATACTTAGGATGAAGGCTCCCAGTTGCCTTAACAGTACATCCTAAGTTCTGATGGAGGCCATTAGTTTCCTTAGAAATATCCATCAGAGAGTGCACACGTATTCGATCAGATATCGACCAGATTACAGATTCAATTTCAGTTACTGAACAAATTTCAAGTCAGATATATACCGATGATCATGATATTGTATTATTATTGATGTTTACAATAGTATGAGTTATTTTGGAGTACAAAAGGACCAGTACTCACCCCCATTGTATTTTTCAGGTAACAGGGTCGGGGCAGAGGTGTGAGCTCGGATGTGGTGGTGATGGTCGTGCACTTGTGGACATTTAATTTATGGACTATTATGTCTGTATAATTATTCACGTTTGTAAGTATTTCCGCTACGTATATCAAGACTTGAACTTGCATGTTATTAAATTTCAGATTTCAGACTTTAATCATTTCAGCAGTATGAATATGGTTCAGTTTACATGCGAGTTTAAATAAATCTATTTTCTTTATGTCTAAACCAGTAAGTTAGACAAAGTTTAAAGATAAAACGGATTTTTAGAAAAGATAAGTTTGAGTAGCATCCCGAGTTAAGCGCAAAATATTTCGAAATAAATAAGTATTTTCGAAGTAATAGTTGCGAAAAATTTACTCTGATAAAGGGGTGTTACACATTACTTGCTCTTCCTCTATGCTGCGATGAGGAAGGACTTCCACTGGCACGGTTTTGATGAGCTCGTGATAAGGCGACTTCGCGAGCTTAGACTATGCGTTTGCCTTTGTGTTTTTTGCCCTTGCAACTTGCTGAACCCCACAATATTTAAACAAAGAGACCAAGTCTTTCACTTTGGTTTGATACCTGACCATCATGGGGTCCTTAGCCTCATAGTCTCCACGACTTTGACACAACTCTAATTGTGAGTCACTATGGCATTGCACACGTCGGGCGCCCAGCTCCAACGCGATCTTTAGTCTGGTTATAAGAGCCTCATATTCAGCCTCATTGTTTGAGGCCTTAAACTCGAACCTTAGAGAATAATCAAAAACATCACCATCCGGGCTGGTTAGGGTCAATCCAGCTCCGCTTTCATTTTGATTCGATGATCCATCCACATACAAGGTCCAACAGCTTTCCATGGGCTCTTCGATGTTTGGCACCACATCGTTTGCTGGAGGTGTATGCTCGTCTCCTGTAGTACACTCTACCACAAAATCCACCATGGTCTGGGCCTTAATAGCCGTCCTTGGTCGAAACTGAACATCAAATTCGCTAAGCTCAATGCACCACTTCACTAGCCTCTCAAATGCTTCCGGCTTTTGTAGAATTTGTTTTAATGGTTGGTCTGTGAGTACAAACCACCACATGTGCTTGGAAATACGGTCTCAACTTACGAGCTGAGATAACCAAGGCCAATGCCAACTTTTCAGTCTTAGGATAGCGAAGTTCTGCTCTTCCTAGGACTCGACTCACATAATAAATCAGCATTTGGACTCCATCTTCTTCTCGGATTAACACCAAGCTTACAGCCGCATCTAACACTCCCAGTTATAAGTATAAAACCTCTCCTTGTTGTGGCTTTGTCAAAAGTGGTGGAGAACCCAAGTAAGATTTTAGATCCTCGAATGCTCTCTGACAATCTTCTGTCTAAGTGAACATATTTGCCTTCCTTAACACTTTGAAAAATGGTAGGCTCTTTTCTGCAGATTTTGACAAGAAACGACTAAGTGCGGCTAGTCTCCCTGTGAGCCTCTGAACTTCTTTCACTAACTTAGGAGGAATCATGTCCAACAATGCTTTTATTTTCTCGGGGTTCGCCTCAATTCTTCGTTGGGTAACCATGTATCCAAGAAACTTTCCCGAGGTCACCCCAAAAGCACACTTGTTGGGATTGAGATTCATCTTGTAATGCTTCAATACTGCAAAGGTCTCCTCCAAGTCAACCATGTGGTCCTCCGCACGTGGGCTCTTTGCTAGCATGTCGTCAACGTACACTTCAATGTTTCTCCCAATCTGGTTTTTAAGATCTTGTTCACTAGCATTTGGTATGTTGCCCCCGCGTTCTTCAGCTGAAGGGCATGATCTTGTAGCAATATAGGCCTCGGTCAGTGACAAAAGAAGTATTGGGTATGAAATGCATCCATGAAGCTGAGGTTTTCACATCTGACGGTGGCGTCTACCAGTTAGTCTATCCTCGGTAGGGGAAACCTGTCCTTGGGACACGCCTTATTTAGACTTGTAAAGTCTATGCACATCCTCCAATTGCCACTCGTTTTGAGAACCAAGACAACGCTAGACAACCACTCGGGATAATCTGCCTCCCTTATGTAATCTTCATCTAAGAGCTTGTCCACCTCTCCATTGATTGCTAGGATCCTGTCCGGAGCAAAACTCCTTTTCTTCTGTTGAACTGGCTTAAAGTTAGGGTTCACATTTAGTCGGTGGACTATGACCTCGGGGTCAATTCCCGGCATGTCAGATGGACTCCAAGCAAAGACTTCTGCATTTTCTCTCAAGAATTGGACAAGCTTTGTCTTAAGGTCCTTATGTAATGAGAGCCCTATTCGCACAACCTTCTCATTGTCCCCTTCATAAAGCTCAATTGAGACTAAGGTCTCTACTGGTTCTCTGGTTTTCTTAATCTCGTCCTCTGGATCTAAACTCTCTATGGTCAGAGCCTCCGAGTTCTTTCTTTTACCTTTGAGTGAGGCTACATAACATTGCCTGGCCACCTCTTGGTCTCCACGAACCTTCCCGATGCCATTCGCGGTCGAGAACTTCATGAGCATGTGATATGTAAAGACTATGGCCTTCATCTTGTTCAACCCTAGTCGTTCAAGGATGACATTGTAACTGGAGGGGACCTTCACAACTAAAAAATCCATCATGATCGTGGTCTGCTGGGGTGAGTCCCCTGTAGTTAACGGGGGAGTTATGATTCCCTCCGGCTCCACAGTTTCACCTGTGAACCCCATGAGTGGAGTTTTGACTGGCCTTAGTCGTTCACGACCAATTTTCATCATCTCAAATGCATCATAGAATATGATATCAGCCGAGCTGCCACTATCCACCAACATCCTTTTGACCCCGTAATTCCCAATCGTAAGTGTAACGACCATGGGATCATCATGAGGAGTTAGAATGTTACCTGTGTCTTCCTATGTAAAGATTGTTGGTGTCTCCCTACGAGCCTTTTTCTCTTGCAACTCACTTGTTCGAGGTTGCCTTGCATATGCTTTGCGAGCAGAATTACTTTCTCCATCGGTTGCTCCTCCGGCGATGACAGCTATGACCCCAACAACTTGAGTGTTCTCTCTCCACGGATTTCGGGCCCTAGGATTGCCCCTCCTAGGACTGCGACTTTGATATTTTGAGCGTCTTCGCCGCGGTTGAGGGCTGCTTTTGTCTTTTCCCATAAATTTCTTAAGGTATCCTCTGTGTATCAAGTTTTTAATCTCATTTTTCAGGGTTTCACAGTCCTCGGTATCGTGACCCTGGTCTCTGTGAAAACGACAATACTTATTCCGACTTCTTTTGTTTGCTGGGGTTCTCATCTTGGTTGGCCACCTGACATAGTCCTTACCTTGAATATACATCAAGATTTCATTCTTTGTAGTACGCAAAGGAGTATACCTTTCAAACCTCGGTAGATTGGACCGATCCTTCGATGAGTTGGTTGTGACAGACAACCTATCCCATACTTTTTCCTCTTTCCGCCATTATCCTCACCTGGGTCCCTTATCCTCTTTCTGTTAGAGGTCTCATGCTCATCCTCTATATTGGACATCTCCTTAGCGTTGATGTACTTTTCAACCCTACTGATGAAACAAGAAATACCTGACGTTAGTCAGAGGACACGTGGCTATGATTGATGCTCCGACGTCCTCCTGAACTCATCTCATTTGCTCTGATTCCTGCAAAATAGAACCCCGAAATTGTCCCCAGGGGTAAATCCTCCGATGCCTAAGTTAGAATCAGTTTTAGGTTTTTTGGATAGTGGTTGCAGAGTGAATAGAAGAGAGAATATTGGGTCGTAGAGAATCCGTCATTTACCTTGACCTAGGCCATCCTTTTATAAAGGTCGAATGACCTAAGTCTTCCCTATGCAGTCGGAGGACTTCCCAGCCCATTGGCTTAGTGGACTATGGACCACCTGTTGGGCCATATTTAGACCTTGGGCCTACAGTGAGACTTCTTAGGCCCTTGGGCCTAAGTTGAGACTCCTCGTATCCTTAGGCCTAACTTGAGGTTGGGCTTTAGCCTTGAGCTTGGACACTAACGGTCCTCGGAGTACACGTGTCTTTATTCTTCCGAGCCACGTGTCGCCTAATAAATGTATATTTTTCCCATATCACTTCCCCCCCCCTCCTTTCCATTTTATGTACGCAGTAATTTTTATGTGTACAGAAAATAAGCGATGAGACATTTACAGATGAATATCTGCATTTGGCGACTTTTCAGTACAGTTGCACAGATAGACAGTCAAGCTGCTTGTTATAAAATGTCTCATTCTCATTTCTCTTCTCACTTTTAACATTGTTATTTTCCGCCATTAATATACTCAATGTCAAGATGCTATCCACAAAGTCCAAGGTCTAAGGTCTTAACATGTTTCACATTATCTTCAAAGTCCAAGGTAATACTCCCAAGGTCTTCAAAAGATCTTCCAAATACACAAGGTCTCAAGGTGTCTCCTAAGATGTCTTGAGGTGTTCGAAAAATTAGTCATCGGGCTACCGAGGTCTACAAAGAAGCTCCTCGGCCTACTGAGGTGTTAAACAAATTAGTCCTTAGACTACCGAGGTCTACAAAGAAGCTCCTCGGCCTACCGAGGTGTTAAACAAATTAGTCCTCAAACTATCGAGGTCTACAAAGAAGCTCCTCGGCCTACCGAGGTGTTCAAAAAATTAGTCCTCGGACTACCGAGGTCTACAAAGATGCTCCTCGTTCTACCGAGGTGTTCAAAAAATTAGTCCTCGGATTACCGGGGTCTACAAAGAAGCTCCTCGGTCCACCTAGGTGTTCAAAACATTCTTCCTCGGACTACCGAGTATATAAAGAAGCTACTCGGCCTACCTATGTGTCTAATATACGTCCAAATTGTTGTATAATGTAAATACCAACGCTACTGATGTCAGTGAATAATAACTAGCGACCGAAGACATGATGAAATAATGCCATGGTAAGAAAAAATTTACCAGGGTCTAAGGACTTTCGAAGGCTGACATTCGAGCGTGAAAAATCGATGCAATCCCAAGAGCTTGATTCTCTTTCTCTCTCTCTCTCTCTCTATCTTTCTCTCTCTAGAAAATAACAATGTTAAAAGTGAGAAGAGAAATGAGAGTGAGACATTTTATAGCAAGAAGCTTGACTGTCTATCTCTGCAACTGTACTGGAAAGTCGCCAAATGCAGATATTCATCAGTAAATTTCTCATCGCTTATTTTATTTACGCAAAAAAATTACTGCGTACATAAAATGAGGGGCAAGTGATATGGGAAAAATATACATTTATTGGGCGACACGTTGCTCGGGAGAATAAAGACACGTGTATTCTGAGGACCGTTAGTGTCCAAGGTCAAGGCTGAAGCCCAACCTCAAGTTAGGCCTAAGGACCCGAGGAGTCTCACCTTAGGCTCAAGGGCCTAAGAAGTCTCACTTTAGATCCAAGGTCTAAATATGGCCCAACTGATGGACCATAGTCCACTAAGACAATGGGCTGGGAAGTCCTCCTTCTGCATAGGGAAGACCTAGGTCATTCGACCTCTATAAAGGATGGCCTAGGTCAAGGTAAAGGATAGATTCTCTACGACTCAATATTCTCTCTTTTACTCACTTTGCAGCCACCATCCAAAAAACCTAAAATTGATTCTAACTTAAGCATCGGAGGGTCTACCCCTGGGGACAACCTCGGGGTTTTGTTTTGCAGACATCGGAGTAAAAGAGACGAGTTCAGGAGGACGTCGAAGCATCAATCATAGCCACGTGTCTTATGACTAACGTCGGGTATTTCTTGTATCATTAGGATTAAATGCTGAAAATTATGTGATGATAATCATGTTATAATGTATGAAAAATCATGTTTAGGAGATTGGTTTAAGATGCCATCATCGGGTTTTAATTGTTAAGGTTTTGTTAGGTTTTGCTGGAAAAATTACTGTTTCTGTCTCTCTGTTTTATGCTCTGATTTGACCTTCAAGATCGCACTTTATTGATGTTGCACTCTTCTTATTAATTGTAGTCCTTTCCGTTTTCTTTCTTTGAGTTCAAGAATCTTACAAAACCATTTTGTGATATACTTGTTTTAAAATAAGTGTGCAAGCAGTTTTCTAGAAAACCCGACAGCATGTAGTTGTTTGTGTTTGGTCTGTTTTCTGTGTTCTAACGTGTTTATATGAATTTTTGGTCTCCATGAAAATTGTAGAGCTATTCCTTAACTTTCTAAATATGTAGGGATCTAGTCGAAATGATGTCTGTAGAAAATATTATACTTGTTTGACTGAAGCTATGTATAAGTTGTGTTCCAGATTTTCTGACAGAAACTAGTTTTGAATGTTGGTTGATTTATCTCGTGTTAAATACCCTTATTTGTGATCGAAGTCTTCATGAAAGTTGTATTTCTATCTCTTATCTTTCTGTAGGTTTAAGAATCATTTAAACATATGCTCTGAGGAAATCTTTGTATTCATTTTAGTAAAACATCGCATGAGTTAGTTCTGATTTTCTGACAGCAACTAGGTTTCGAATGTTACCTGATTCGTCACCCACTGAATGACCTTGTTTGCTTCTGTGATCTAAAAGAACGTTGTAGCTGCATGTCTTAGGGTCATTTTGGGACTTGAATCATGTCAATATGAGTTATGTTCTGAAAGTTGTGCATATTTTAAACATGCTGCGCATGACAGATTTTGATCGGTTTCTAGGTATAGATGCGTAATCGAATTTTCTCTTAAATGCGCATGCTTATGTGCCATGAATTAGCTATGTTGGATTTTTTGATGTTGTAATTGAACCTTAGATGATTAGAATTAGTATCCTTAAGCAAGCTAGGAGTTCAATAAATTCAAAGACTTTAAACGAGTATGTTTTCAAAGGAGATTTAAGCGAGGCAAGAGGGAAATGGATTGATTTTCTCTAAGACTAAGATATGTTAGATACATTATTAAAATAAACCTTTCCAATAATGTGGATACTCTAGGATTCGAGCCCTCAATTGTCTAGAAGCATATTTTCAAAGACTAAGTCAAGTACATAACGAGGTGGAGAATTTCTATGTTATGTTTACATTCTTTATAATCTCTTATACTATGGTTGAGATATGTTGCTTGTTTAATTGCTATGCTATGAAGTCTTTCGACTTGAGGGCAACCTCTTGTCGGGAGCGCGAGGCTATGTATAACGAGGTCCTTTGACTTTTGGGAAACCAACGGTCGGGGAAAAACGATGTTATGATTATTCATGTGTCTATGTCATGTTATGGGTTATTATACTGAATGGCTATGTAGAAAGTTTTCCCCATTGAGTAAGTGGAAATGCTCACCCCTTACTGTTTTCCACATCCAGGTAGCTCGAGTTGGCAATGGAGCGATGGCGAGGGTGGTCAAACAAATTAAAAGTCGCTTCCGAATGTTTATTGCTTTAAGATATTTCCAAGAATAAGACAACGCATGAGTTTATTTATTTTATGATGATGAGACGCTATGAAGCAAGTGTTATGTTAAGTTTATGATCAAGTTTACTTATGCAAATTGATGATCAAGTATGCCATGAGTTATGAAATGCTATGAGGAAGATTAAGTTTTAAAGTTTTTCGAGGTTATGTGAAGTTTTAAAGTAGTAGCGCCCTTGAGCATTCAAATGTTTTTAAGAAAAAGAAAAATTTTATCGAGTAATTTAATGTACGAAAAGTGGGGCGTTACATACCATGACTTTGAAAAGAAACTAAAAAATAATTAAAAACTTTTATTACATGTTTCAACAATGTGAGTTTGTAAAAAAACAAAAAGTGTAGGGCCTGTTGGGATCTGTGAGGATCTCGTTATGTACAATTCACGAATTCAATAGAAAACGTAATCCTATGCGCGGCGGATCTAAAGGTTTGACGTAGAGAACTTACGACTTAAAATTTTTGGTGATCTGGCTGATCTTCCGGATGGCCGTACACAGCAGAAGAGCAGGCTGGATCACACGAACGGAACAAGATCGGTTTCGCATGGATCGGATCGTGTGGGTCAGGCTCGCCGGTCGGGTCGCCTCACGTCGTGGTCGTCTCGCCGGTCGTCGCCGCTTCTCACGGCGGTGGTCCGGCTGTGCTGACGGTGATCGGTGGTTGACGGCGGGGCTGATCGACGGTCCTCGGGACTTCGGTTCGTGGATCCTTGACTGCTGTAGAAGATTAATGGGTCTCGTTTTACCTATTGATCTTCTATTGTACTACTCAATACACCCTTCTTCAACTTGTACCAGTGGAGCAACAAGAAGAAGATAAAGCTCGAATCAGAACTGAGAGAGAAAGAGAGATGGGCGGCGTGTCTCGTGAATTATGGGAGAGCTGATCTCTTCTCATGAGCTTAATGATGTATATATAGAGCTACAGTAGGGACCCTTAGAAGATTAGGATTATGGCTCCTTAATTAATTAGACTAACTGTGGGCCATGCCCACTCCTCTAATTAATTAAATCTATACTTATATAATAAGGTGTACCATTTACGAAATTTAGTAAGTTGAAAAGTCAATGCAATAAATGCATTACTATTTTGAGCAACATAATATAATATCATATCTATACTTATGTAAAAGGAGATTCTATTTACTACATTTACTATCCAGAAAAATCAACTGCATTAAATACCATTACTATTTTGGTATTATAATATTTTATTTATTTAATTAATTTATTTATTTGTTTTATTTTAAAAAGGTAAGTATAATAAAAAGATTTTAATAATAAAAAAATTAAATACCAAATAAAAATATACACTTTGACTTATTTGATTATATTTGGTATTTGATTATACAAAATATATTCCTATTTAGTATATACATTAAATACTTACTAAAGTATTTATTTGTTTTATTTGTCAAAGTTAACTATAGATTTGTTTATATTATAAAATCATAAAAAAATATTAAATCCATATTGTAAAAAAAAAATCATATAATTTTAAAACAATTCTACTACACTATTTAACAATATTTCTTTTATATTATATAATAAAATAATAATTAATTATTATATGGTGAACAACAACAAGTAAAACTGTTACTTTATCTTATATCAAGGGATAAATTTATATGCTAAAATTAAATTTTTATTAGTATAAATATTTTAGTGAGATAATATATTAATTATTTTACAAGCTAGCCCTAACATGCTCATATTTAATGTTTTAAAAGATGTAGAAAAAAACTTATAATAACTCTATTGTTTTTTAGACTTAAACGTTGATTAAGACCATAGATTGAGAGTCTATATTTTGTAAAATTCCTAATTGTAATAAAAAAAAATTAATTTTTGCTATATTTTTTAATATCTTTAAATTCGTTATATAAAAAAAAACTACAATGAAAAAAGCAAGTCAACTATATATCGATTTGTTGTACTTCTCAAATCACATTCACAATTTGGCTACAAGGAAAGGAAACTCATTGATTAAAATATTACTTTGTCAGTAGTCTTAATGTACAAGTAACTTTAAGACTCCACTTGAATATTATAAAACTTTTATTGAACATTGTACAATTTTCTTGCGTATTATAAAATTTTATTGAATATTGCATCTTATAATATAATATTCTCCAAATAAATATATCCCGTGCTTCGTACGGGTCACGTACTATATATATCCCGTACATTTTTCTTTATTCATGTATATAATATAAGCCTGGATAAATAGCCTTAAAATTGTGCACCCCGGGCATCGCACGGGCTCTGTACTAGTAATATTAATGAGTCACCAACATTGTATTATCACTCCCTTTTCGTAGCCCAAATTATATTTGAGACTCCAATAATAATTACTCGATTTACCTCCCCACGTTTAAGAAATAATGTCCATTAATTAATTCGATTACTGACAATCAAGAATTAATTAATTTACTATTATTTCACCGAAGCTAGCACTCGTTCATCACATTCTTATTATGCCGGAACTTAATCCACCTGCAGGGTTTAACATAACAATCTTTCATGAACTCACTCAGGGGACATCATCAAACTATCGCACATGATGACCGTAGATATCCTAATAGCACATCCTATATATAGTAATATTACTCAAAACAGTAGGAATATTAATCCAACAAACTGAACCTCACCCAAGTGAATCAAAGAAATATATACTACATATATCTGCCTGTTTAATATCTTACTGGTTAAGAGAACGCAATAATTAACCGAAGCCTAGTTCATTTACGATGATCAGTATAAAATGAACTTCTCCTCTATGGGATCCTGCTCAATACATAAATGTACTAGTGCAACTAATCAGTCAAGACAAACTATACAGTTGACACTACAATCGTTCGGATGGGGTGTTCATGTCCATCTAGGTTGTGAACAACTATTCTTGTTCGCAAGTAACTAATAGAGTGATCTTCGGTTCGCCCGATGACGACCCACTCTATCTAAGTGCAGAACAACAGAACGTAGAACTTGTTTAATCTAACATGATTCTCATTCATAAAGGGCAAATGTGTAATAAATTGCAAAGATAAACTTTCAGTATATAACACTAACATGGCCCACATCATGTGACTTTCTAAATATAGAAATGAGTGGTAGGACCCACTTTTAGNTTTTAAAAAAAAAAAAAAAAAAAGAATCTGACTTCCCTAATTATATTGTAAATATATTAGGGCACCATGTCCTGGTCATCCAGGTTAATGACGTCCTCCTAAGGATTATCGTATTAAACCATGCAAATGGATTTAATTCGTACGCTAATAAGGTTAAGTGGTACTACTTAAGGACTAAAAGATATAAATTAATTAAAGGAGTCATAAACTTTAATAATTGATGGATGTGCGATATCTTAAATACGAGGAATTATATTGAGTCTAATAGAAGCTTTGTTTCATTTCAAAATTGGACGAGAGTGCGAAATTAATTTTCTAGTGGAACGAATTAATATTTACGGGCCAAATTGTGTTCCGGGCTAAACATAATGTAGTTCCCCGTTGTTTATTAGAATTTTTCAGATTTTTATATAATTATTTATTTGCATATAATTAATTATTTGTCTGTCTTATTTTTATTTGCTCGTTATGGATATTTTTTTTTTCCAAAACGACAGATGCAACTATATTAAAACTCAAAGCGAACCAAGGTCGAATACAAGGAGAAATAAACAACAGACTAAGATCAAACTGGGAGACACGCAAGAAGCGTTCTAGAGCCTCAAAGGAAAATAAGAGAACCAAAAAAATAAGACAATACCAAAGAAATAACACCCCACCACTGCTACAAATCCTAGTAAGGGTGTTATTCCAACAGAAGTCCAGAAACCAAACAAAACTAAACTACAAAAGACCAAAAAACAAAGGAAAAAGAACTAAGTTAAACTACAACGAAGCAGAGAAGTCCATCCAATCAGCCAAAGCTATCTAAAGGAGTGCATGTTCTAGGATTAAGCGGTTCTGAAAAATCCACAAATTTCTTAACTTCCAAAGCCACCAAAGCATGTATGTTGTGAGTTAAATTCGAGCTTCAGCAACCTTAGAGTGATCAATAGAGCATACTTGGTACCACCAGGCTTTGAATGAGTCTTTGAATGCAGTTAGACCATCCTATTGAACAGGGCTTAACTTCTAAAACTTTAAAGCTCTTTGACAATCAAACAGTAAATGTTCCACAGTCTCCACAGTTTCCCCACAAATAGAACAGGTAGTGTCCAAATCAATTCCCCTTTTGTTTAAGTGAGTAGCAATAGGAAGAGTACCTTAGATGCATTTCTACACAAATGCTTTAATTTCCCTGCAATTTTCAATTTCCAGAATCTGAAACTGATAGCTTTCTTGTTTGCTGATGAGGAGCTGCATTCAGGTATATCTGTTGACAATATTTTCAGGCTGCTGAGATGAGCATAGGTCTTTGAGACAGAGAATTTCCCTTTATGATCAAGTCCCCAGTACAATATGTCTTGTCTGAGAGGGTTCAGTGAGGATATGCTAAAAATTGCATGACTTTCAGCTTCATTAAACACCTGCTGGACTAAGCAGTCATTCCATTGTGTGCCATTATTCTGCATAAGGTCTCTAACCCAAATCAAATGATCTCTGGCTATAGGAGTCGTTGTTGGTGTTGGTACATTCAGAGTAGGAACCCAATTGAAATATGTAATTCTAGTGTTACCACCATTCCTGATTTCAATCTTGAGCCAATTAGCAAAGAAAGGCATCATTACCATCCAACTATTCCACATCCAGGATCCACTTTGTGTCTTTGAAGCATGAATGAGAGATGAGTTTGGAAAATACATGTCCTTAAGAAGCCTACTGACAAGATGGTCAGGATTTGTTGCAATTCTCCACAATTGTTTAACGATTAATGCTTTATTGAACAACTGCAAGTCATGAAAACCCAGCCCCCCATTTGTCTTTAGGGAAAGATAAGAAGCTGCGTTTTTTCCAATGAATACCTTGAGAATCATCAACACCTGATTTCCACCAAAACTGAGCACAGAGCTTGGAAATTTCTGAGCAACGAGATACTGGAAGTGTAAAGCAGGATATTGAGAAGACTGGGAGTGCTGGGATGACAGATTTTAAGAGAACTTCTTTGTTTACTGCATTGAACATTTTAGTTTTCCAACTGGTTAATTTTTTCCTCACTGAATTCAGAAGATACTCAAACACTTCCTTTTTGATCTTCCTATGCCAAGAGGAAGACCAAGATACCTGGTTGATCTGTGGGCCACAATGCCATTTAAAGTTCTACAGATGGATGACTGAAGTTGTTGAGGAGTATTGCAGCTGAAAAAATTGCAGATTTCTGCAGATTCACTGCTTGCCCAGTGAATAATCTATATTGCTCTAGAATGTTCATAAGTATACCTGATTGATCAGAGCCAGCTTTGCAAGAACAGATAGAATCGTCTGCAAAAAGAAGATGTGATAGCAGTGGACCATTCCTAGACAATCTCATTCCTTTCAGCAAGCCATTAGTAACTGAGTTATTGATCATAGCTGTGAGCAGTTCAACAACAATAATGAACAGGTAGGGGGATAAAGAATCCCCCTGCCTTATGCCTCGAGATGAAGTCACATATCCACTGATGGAGCCATTAATTTTGAATGAAAATGAGGCAGTTGAGACACATATCATTATAAGCTTCACAAAATCAGGATGAAAACCCATCTGGATCATTATTTTTTTTCAGACATAGCCATTCAACTCGGTCAAATGCTTTAATTAAATCTAATTTCAATGCATGAAGCAGTTTGGCCCAGTGGAATGTCTATTTAAATAGTGGAAAGCCTCTTGAGCTATAATGATATTATCAGTCAGTTGTCTACCTTCTATAAATGCTGCTTGATAATCACTGATGCAGGAAGTGAGACAAACCCAAAGTCTAAAAGCCAGCACTTTTGAAATTGTTTTATAGACTATGCTGCACAGACTTATAGGTCTTAAAAGACTCAGAGAGTCAGGATGACATTTAGGAACCAAAGAGACCACTGTATGATTCCAGAATTTGAGAATCATACCATCTGTCCCTGATGATTTATCTGGCTGCAAACTGAATCAAACCGCTTTCACTTCCTCTTCTTCAACTGGTTGAAGTAAACCTTGGTTCATCTCTGGTGTAACAGTTGAAGGGATCAGAGGAAGAACCCCCCCCCCCCCCAGCTACCTTCAGATGAGAATAAGTTGACATAGAACTCAGAAATATGAGTTTTCAATTTTTTCTGAGAAGTGTACACTCTGCCCTGAGGTGATATCAGCCTGGTTATAGCATTGAGCTTCCTTCTCTGTAAAGTAAATGCATGAAAAAAATTTGTGTTGGCATCTCCTTCCTTCAACCACTTATGCTTGGCCTTTTGCTGCCAGTACATTTCCTCATGAAAGTGAGCTTTATTCAGATTTCTTCTTATAGTGTCCCATTCCTCCCAGTTTGTGTGCCGTTTGTCAACATTCAAAGATTCCAGCTGAACTGTAAGCTCTGAGATAGTTTTTTGGTTTTGGGATTTAAAGGTAGAACTCCAGATAAACAAAGCAAGCCTGGTATTTTTTTATTAACTGCTTGTTTTCCATTTGTCTTATTTATCTGCTTATTATTGAATTGATATGTGACTTTATATATGTGATTATTATGTGTTTATTTATTATTTATATGTATTAGAATTATTAGGATTTATTTGATTAGAATTTTAAAATGTTTCGGCGATTTTTGGTTTAATCGCGTAAACTGAACTTTTTCCGTGTTAATTCGTTTTCGAGCCGTTCGACCCGAACCTCGAGCACTTATTTTTATCGACCCATTGATGTTCATTTCGGTCCATTTGGACCCTCGTAAACGCAGCCCGAACCTAAGGAACCTCCCCCCGCCCTCCCCCTCCACTTTATGCTATGATTTAATTTTCGTGCTTTAGTTTGTGGACTCAATTGTTAATCCATTGGATGGTTAAGGGACCAGACCCTAGACACATATATTGCACACGCCCCAGCCCCCACTTGGTGCCTAAGTAAGGTAAGTCCTCAACCCTAAGGACTCTAGTCTAATTTTTCTATAAAAACCCTCACCCTCCGTCACTTCCACGCCGTTCTCACTTCATATCAGATCGAGAAAACCCTGATCCTCTCATATCTCTCTCAACTGATCGAAACCTTGAGGAAAATCCATAAAAAAAACTCAACCAAAATAATCGACGCCCCTTCTCGGTTTCACCCTCGTTCCTGCATGCACGCACGGTGGTCCAACACCACCATGACTCGCCGTCTCGCATGCCGACAGTGAACGCAAGCCATCCCTCCACTCAACCCTCAAAGGACGAACACCTCTAGCCTCGGTCCACGCGAGTTCTGTCCAGTCGAACCAGTCCAGGCCGCCTTTGATCCGCATACGCGCAAAGTAAGCTCACCGAGGACGTGCTTCAGCCGTCCGAGGCGCTTGTCTGAGCCCTTCTCCCATTTTTCTCGATCTCTCGTGTGGTGAACGGTAAGGGTGGTTTTCCCTCTCTGATATGATGTGATTCATATGTGTTTTGATGATATTCATGTGGATATATGTGTTATGAGATGAATCCATGTGTTTATGTCAAGGATCTATGCAATTATTATGTGATATTGAGGGATCCTTGTTGAACCTTGTAAAATTTAATGGATTTGGGACTCTTATGTTGCTTTTAAATGATCTGGAGTTGATTGTTTCGATTGGATTTGAGAATAATGGCCTAATTGATTTTTGAAGTCATTTTGACCCTCTCTTATGGCAATAATCATATAAAATAATTTACTCAAGAAAATGGGTTGATTTTTGAACTCGTAATGCTTAACTTATTGGTGGCCTGTAAAAATTTCAAAAGAAAATTCGATCCCTAGCCCCTTTAACTTGGCCCTTTTCTGAGACCCTGCAGTCTGCCCTGGGTCGCTGTCTAGGCGCTGGCCGCATCGCGCGTGCGAGCCGCGGCGCTGGCNCCCTTACAGCGATGCGGGCAAGCCGCGGCGGTCGCGTGCCGGCCCGTACCAGCGTAGCCCATGCATCCCGTGCTCATTGAGCCTCTGCTCGAGTCCCGCGTCACCCGTGTCGCACCCGACAACCCCGAGGTGTTCCTAGTGATGCCGCAACATCTAAACTCGTGCCATGTGCCGTGTCTGTGCCTCCTCGTACCCCGCAGTGTGTGCCCTGTGCCCCTGCACACTCCTAGCGACCAAGTGCTGCAACCAGTGACCCTGCAGCGTGCCCGTGCACCCCTGTACCTAGCCTGTCTGCACCGCACCCGCTCCCAGCGTCCACCAGCCGTGCCTGCGCATGCCCGATCGCACCCAGCCGCGTGCCAGCAGGTCCCGGCCACACCCAGTCTGTAACACTCCGCTTATCAGAGTAAATTTTTCGCAACTTTTACTTCGAAATCTTTTGCCCTTAACTCGGGATGCTACTAAAACTTATCTTTTCTGGAAATCCGTTTTTCTTTAAACTTTGTCTAACTACCGATTTAGACATAAAGAAAACAGATTTAATCAAACATGCATGTAACTAGACCATGTTCATATTATTGAACTGGTCGAAATCTTTAAGTCTGAAAATACTTAACATGCAAGTTCGAATCTTGAAATGCGTAGCGGAAATATCTGAAAAGCGTGACATAATATTATACAGACTGTATAAATAATTGTCCACATAATATAGCAACTGATTGCATCCACGAGCACCACCACCACTTGTAAATCTCACATCTCTGCCCCGACCTTGTGACCTGAAAAACACAATGGGGGTGAGTACTGGTCCTTTTGTACCCCGAAATAACAACAATAATAATATAATATCATAATCATCGGTATATATCTGGACTGGAAATCTATTCCAGTAACTGGCTGTAATCTGGCCGATATCTGATCGGATACGTGTGCACACTCTGATGGATATTCCTAAGGCAACTAATGGCCTCCATCAGAACTTAGGATGTACTTGTTAAGGCAACTAGGAGCCTTCATCCCAAGCGTATAAACTGTATACATACCTCGGACATGATATCATATTATAGTCAATGTAATACCCAAGCTGGGTCCCCACCTTTCTTCTTTTGAAAAACGTAAGTGCTGTTCTCGAGTAGCTAACTCCTCAAGCTACATAAAAATATAAACAAATATACTAAGTACTATGCTCGTATACTCAATAAGATACTGGGATTCTCAACTTTAACGGATAACTTATCCTAATCTTAAATAGATTCAATAGGCATACTATTGCACAAAAGAATACTAAACTTAACTTTTCTTGAACTTTACTCGATCAAATACTCAATCCATATAAATCATATTTTCCAAATCTTATATATTGGCTTATACTCACTTGTCACTTAAACAACTTGAAAGTGAAAATAAACTAAATTTCACATTAACTCAAACATACTCAACTTTTAATCATAACACTCAATTATGATATTAATATGCGAGACTTAAAAAAACAATATTTATAAAATTGTATACTCAACATATTAAGCTAAAACTTTGTCAAATTGCTCATCACTTATATGAGAATTTTTCATAATAATCTCACTTTAAAAACTTGAACATATAATGAATATTCGCACATATAAAATCATCTTTACATATATGCCGTCTAAATATCTTAACTCATTCATTTCTCAACTTTAAATCATGAAATTTAGCAGTCATGTTCTTAACTCATATTTAGACATGTCATAACAATTTCATAATTTTATCATGCATATCTCGACTTATTCAAGTTTAAAGTTGCTGCTGGAAACAAGTACATAAAATTCAGCTTGCATGATAAACTTTAAAAGTTCATATCTTGAGTTATACTAAACTAAACGACTTGATTATTGATCCTATGTACTCCTATTTGACATAAGAAATAACCATAGGAAGCATATATTTCTAGATTTTTCATAGCTAGGTAAAAATCTCATCATAACTGAACACATATGACATATATATGAGCTGGAAATAACTTATCTTCTAGCATGCTTATACTCATATAAAAATTTAATATCTAAGTCATATAAAAACATTATTAAACACTTAATATAATCTACTAAACTTTTTAAAAAGATAGCATCTTACCTCCTTCTTGCTTGAAAATCTAAAGTTGCTCCTTGACTTCTTCGAAAATTAAAACTCTACTATTTTTATTTTATTTTTCTCTCTCTTTCTATCTTTTTTATAAAACTATGATGATTTGAGAAGATACTTGATGAGAAAATCTGATTGAAATGCCTCTATTTATAGCCATGAATGAGCTTTTGGTAGATAAAACTTAGTCCACCAACGTTTAATAAAATTCTCACCAATTGTTGAAAAAAATGCTAACTTAAAGACTTAGCAAAACCTTGTTGTGATTTTCTCTTCTAATTCTCACCAATTGATGACCAAAATTTCGTGCTTAATGTGATGGAATTGATTCCATATATTATTAAAAAAATGTCACCATTCATCATATAAAAATCTTTGGAAACAAAATAATAAAAATCATCCTTTTTATTACTTAAGCATTTTCTTTCAAAATGGCTGACTTTTAAAACTCTTTTACTAAAAAGTAATGCTCATATATGGTCTTGGATCATGCTAATAAAAACAAGAATAATAAAATTTACGGGACTCAATTCGAACTTAAAACGAACGTTTACCGTAAAACTGAAAATTCTAAAATTTAAATCTTTTACTCCTGGTTTTTCCTTCAATTTGCTGAACATATTGCTTCTTAGGAGCTAATATAATGATCTTGGAATATTCTAACATTTACGGAACCACATTCGAACTTAAACCGAACAATTACCGTAAAAACTGAAAATTCTAAAAATTTTGGTTTCTCTTAAAATAATTTAAATAGACTATAATATCTAAATAAATTTTCTCACTTCTTTGAACATTTATAACTTAAATGTTCATGGATACTTAACCTTACTTCGAGACTTAACTTGTCTCAACTTATGCTAAGGCTCGATACATCTTATCTTGATGACTTGAACACTTAGAAAAATTCTAAGTATTTAGTACTAAGGCTCGGCTATTACTTAATTAAGACTCAACTCATGACCGAACATACTTGGTTTCGGTTCCATACTTATCTTGAATAATTAATCAAAATAAACTCGATTTCGATTATTCGTCATCTTATATTAATTAATCCCGTCTTATAAATTCATTTATAAAAATAAACAGACCGAAATTAATTGCTGAACTGGCTCGATTACTGAATAAAATTTAACCGAGAATACTTTCGACTTAAAGTCGAACTTTTAACTGAATAACTTAATAACTGTGCTCGGAACTAGGAACGAGCAATATTAATAAAAGTAATTAGTTCAACTTAGAACTAAATAATTACTTTTATTAATTACTGAATGGGATATTACACAGTCCGTGCCCCTACGTGCCCAGCAGCCCCGGTCCGTGCCCGAACACCCCCGACTGCACCTGCGTGAGCCGAACCGCACCCGCACCAGTCCGTTTGAACCCAATTTTTAACTCCCTGACCCGTTTGACCGATTTTCGAGCCTTTAACCCCGTTTTTCGCGTAGAATCTATTTCTGGCCATTTTAAATGATTTTTTCAAATTATTTCTTAAAAATTCGAGGGTTCCAAATTCCACAAAATTCCATGAGCTTCTTAGTCAACGATTTTTCGACTAAGTATTTATCGTTTTGAATTCCCGATTTTCAAGATAAATATTTTGGAAATATTATCTTGAATAAAATTGTAGGTATTTGAGGAGTCGAGCCTCAGCCTACCTACAACCGATCGTGTGATATATCTGTCAAAACTGATTAGGTGGGGGTTGATAAATCTTACCATGTTTGTTAATTCTTATAAATGCTTGGTTTGATAATCAATGTATGCATGTGAATCGGTAGTCTATGAGAGGGTTCTCTCGGTTGATGGGTTGCCGACCACTCCTAACTCTAGCCTTTAGAGAGCTTACTCCATTGATGGTGTATCAACGGTTTGCTCCTGTTGATGGTGTATCGACGGTTTATATGTGATCACATGAGATACGACTGTTTTAGGGGGTAGACTAGGCGATTTGCTTACATGCTGCGATTATGATTTTAAGTCTTTATATTAATTATACTGTATGGTATTCCAACGGTGAGCATGTTGGTCGCTCACTCCCACTAATCCCACTTTTCTAGTTGAGGTGGTGGCCGTGGCGGAAGACGAGCGAGGCGGGGTCATTTAATTGCTATTGAACTGTTTAGCTGCTTCCGCTTACCTATTATTTATCTATCTCATTGTCAGACTTGTTTATTATTGAGGTTGGAAACTGGACCATGTTGGTTATTGTTTTTCTGGGATTTTTATCACATTCTTTAGATTTTGAACTTGAATGATTTATTTGGGATTTTGTTATCTCTTGGATATATTATCATGTTGAAATTGATTTGGATATTGCACATGATTGAATAATTGTTGAGGCATGTGGATTGTTGAGATGAGATAAATTGTTTAGGATGGTTGATTCCAGTTGGTTAAGTGTGGACTTAACTTTTGATTTGTGAATTGTTGAGAGGCGTCCGTTAAATAAAATCTTTAAATTAATTTTTTAAAAATTAACTCTGATTTTTGGAAAAATAAATAGGTATTTTCACTTAAAAAGAACGGGGCGTTACACATAAGAATTTAGCTCCGTAGGGAGCCCAAACCGTATACCATGTAAGAGATCCCTAGTCTGATCCAATGACCACTATAAATAGACGACACTCATCAGTCACCATACATGGAAAGATAGTGACGTTTGGGGTTCAAAAAGACGCGAAGCAGCATGCTTTTTACAAGCGTTTGGAGGATCAGCTTTCAAACGTTGTGGAATACAGACTAGAAGATCGCCTTACCTAATCAAAGCCTCCATATAAAGATAACTATATATTCATACTTTATGATCATGGCTAGATTTGTTTGAAATCATGTATGTACGTATTTAATATCCAATAACGATCCGTGCGAAAAGATCTGTTTGAAATCATGTATATACGTATTTAATATCCAATAACGATCCGTGCGAAAAGACTGCCTTCAGGTGGAACCACCCTTTCCTTCAGGACTACAAAAGCCTTTTCTAATTAATGTTAAACCTTTTAAATTAAAGGATACTAAAATGAGCTTATTCACATTTACAGGTCAAGACCAGCTCGACAGTAAGCACTCAGATTAATGAGACGACAAGTCAACCCCTTGTGCCTGAAACAGACGCATTCATTACCTGCTCTTCGAAATGTATACCTAAAATCCAAATAGGCCTGCAAACAGCTTTACTCATTTGGGATCAAAGACAACACGATTTTATTTAGTCATCGAGTGTTTTAGACAAGGAAATAGGAATCCCCAGTACATCATCATAAATGGCTTGGTGTTTATGGTGTTCAAACTTGAGCCTTTCATTTTTTCTTAGAATACAATGAGGGCAAATAAACTGAGAAAATTATTGTCCAGTAACAACATATTATAGCTAAATATATTTACAAAACAACAGCTACACGTAGAGTATGCATGAAAACCAAAAGTATAAAATATCATTGTACAAGGAAAGCTCAGCCATACAAACACACCATATACTCAGTAAGTATTGACAATAGAACGCAGTATACCTTTTTTTTTTCACTCATTAAAGTTAATCACCTCCACCTAAATTTTCCTTCACCACCATCCACTTCTTTCCTTTTTGATGATTCATTCTCATTGTTGCCAAAAGCTTCGGAACGAAAAGAAGCCATATCTCGAACAGAGCGAGGTTCCTGCAATGTATAAAGCAGTTAACTACTGCAAAAAAATACCCAGAAATTAGCATAAAAAAAGTCATCATTGTGCAACTTCCAGGTTCGTGTTGCCTTGGACGGCAAGTATGGTGTGTAAAGCATGGTTGTATAATTAAATAATGGTTTAATTACAGAAACCACCTCGAAATTTTGCGTAATCATGTAAGGCTCCATTATCTTTCAATAGCTCCTCACAAACTACCAACTTCCTCTCGGGGATCAGTTACCTAACTAATACCCCATTTAAGATGGGGTATGTACATAAGAAATATATGTAAACTGGACATTCACTTGATATTTAGTAAAGCTGTTCTTCCGTTCAAGTATACGACACACAATCTTCCCATAGAGTTAAATAAATGAAACAAAAATAATTTCAATGAAATTCAACTACATTTCACAATTTTTAGGTGCTCTAACAAAAGTGTTCCTAAAATGTTCAAAACACTTCTATCAGAACTTCCTGTCAGGAAAAAAAAAAAGTAAAAATAAATAAATCAGGCATTCCTAGTCCACTAGCCAATAATATGAAAAACAAATTGCAATAAATTGCAAGACAAAGCGGAAAGAGTGGCAAACTGCTTACCATACTACGGTAAGGAAATTCATCTGCCTCAAGCATGTGAACAATCTGTCCCATCTTTGGACGTTTATTGGCATCCAAATCAATACATCGAAGGCAAAGCAACAATATTCTCTTCAAACTTCTTGAGGGGGGAGGAACGTCTATCAAGGGGTCCACAACCTCTTCCCCACGTCGACTTGCCACCATTCCTTTGAACCAATCAACTAAGTTCATCTGAAATTGGGAGAAGGGTCAAAAGTGTTTACTGATAATTAAATTCTAAGTATGCATCATCCTTAAAAGATAAGCTGGAGGAATTATTCTGGGGAATTACAAGAGCTATCTCAAAGTTGAACTTAATAACAAGAGAAAGAATTATCGTCCAAGATAACAATACCCTTGGACCATTGTTTTTAGTAAGCATTTAACCGATAAGGTTGTGACATCATATGAGGTCTCTGTTTTATCTTAAAAAAAATTGGAGCTTTTTTTTTTTTTTTGTTTNTTTTTTTTTTTTTTTTGTTTACGTCAGTTAGATTAATTCCTAGGGTCAGCATTTGTGGCTTTTCTTTAATACTGATAACTGATAACTAGTTCATCTGGAAATTACGTTCACCTCTCCAGGTGGTTTGGAGTAGTCTACTGGGCTCCTTCCAGTTATTAATTCCATGAGTAGAACCCCAAAGCTGTACACATCATTTCCCTCATTAAGCATACCAGTGCTTGCATAGTCAGGGGAGACATAACTGTGGTAAATAAGCAATCAATGATGAGGAGTAAAGACAAATATAAACGTTCTGCTTCAATTGAAAGTTAAGCAGAGGTCAGAACAGAACGAACCCAAATGTGCCCATCACTCGAGTAGTAACATAACTTTTCTCAGATCCAAGTAATTTGGCGAGTCCAAAATCCGATACTTTGGCGTTCCATTTCCTGTCTAATAGTATGTTGCTGGACTTCACATCACGATGAACAACTTTAGGTTCTAACCCTTCATGCAAGTACGCAAGTCTGACAACATTTAGAATTTTATAGATCAATATAACATAATAATAGACTACAAGGATGAATGCCTGTGTTGACAAGACTGAATGACGGTTTAAAAAAAGCATTATGCAGAACATAGATGTAGACGAAGTTCTGCACTCTTATCACAATGAATAAAAGCAGGCGTATCGTAATCAGATCACATAGAATGTGTTCATTCTTCACTCTTATAACATATGTACAAATATCATGAAATAAAATATCCCACATTACGTTATTTTAGCTAATATTCTTAAAGGAAGACATTTGATTTATTATTTATATATACAACCACTTAAGGCTATTGAAAACTGGAGCTTAACCGAATAGCCCACAATACATATAATTCACAAGGATTCCGGCAGAGAAAGGAAGACCTTTATTTCTATAAATGCAAGCGCTATGGACATTCGGAGAGACATGGTGACTGCCATATACCAACCTATAAACTGCCTGAAAATGCTTTAAACAATGTGCCATCACAAAACAAACACGTAGACAATGTGAAGTATGAATGCCATTATACTACAACATTGCAAGAAAAGCCTCACCCTCTAGCTGTCCCAGTCGCAATTTTCATGCGGATGTTCCAAGTCAAAGGACTCACAGGCCCCACATCGCCATGCAACCACTGCTCCAAATTCCCATTATCAATGTATTCATACACAAGCAGCCTTATTGAAGCATGAATAATTAAGCAATAATTAATAAGGGGTAAAAAAGAAAAGGAAAACATTAAAACAACATTAAGAAGCCATACGAATGTACCGTTGCTCTCCTTCTGCACAATAACCTATGAGACCCACCAGGTTCTTGTGTTTTACTTTTCCAATGGCTTCAACCTCGACCTTAAATTCCTTCTCTGCTTGACCCCTGTTGATGAGAGTGGATACAAGGCATTAAAGTTGTTTCATATTATGTGGGGGCAAGTAATAACCGTAACCAAAATACGTCTGCTTGTTTTAGAAAGACAAGAAGGAACTTCTGATGTTGGCATAAATATTTCGATTTCAACTATCAGCCCATTAGTATGATCCACAATGGCTTTATACCACTAGAATACAATATTGGGGATGGAAACTGAAATCAGATGATAATATTCAGTCACATAAAAAAGTGGTCCACCTAGTTTAGTGTAGAGATGCTACAGCACGAAAAGGCCTCATACATTCACTACTTCATACATTTCTTTTACTACCTAATTTTCCTGAATCAGCATTAACCACATTAAACTACACTGAACCAAGAACCAAGAATAAAGGGTTAAAGAGGAAAAGGAAAAGGGCACCTAAACTGCCAAAGGAAAATGATAAAGTTGACCTAGACAGGATAAAGAAACCTAATGATATTGCAACAGCTAAACTGAAATTAATTAAAGGTAAAAAGATGAGTTTAAAGCTCACCCTGTAGAAGAGGGAGAAGATAATAAAAGAAACAAAAGCGACCGCTTACTTTGTTTTCTTTCCTTAATCCCTAGTCAAAAGAGACAAAAAGAACAGTCAACAATACTTATCACTGCACGATCCAGATCGAAGCTTTTAATTCCAGTTTCCGTTCTTCAGAGAAACCAACTCAGTAAAATACATATTACTTCACAATATTACAATCCAACATCATTGAACTAAACAAATATATGGCCATAACTGAGATATGGAAGCGAAAGTCATTTGCACAACAAAGATGCACAATATAGTCCAACGAAATTGATGGCAAGTGAAATGAAGAATTATTGATGCTAACTTTATTTAAATCTTGTTATTTCCAAAATTCTAAGACTGTAATGGGCTGAGGTTATATATTCGATACTTACTTGCTGTTGAGAAGATTTTTTACGGCGACCACAGAACCATCGCCGAGAACCCCACGATAAACAATACCATAGCCTCCTTCTCCAACCACGTTATCTCTTGAGAACTGATTCGTCGCGATTTGGAGCTCAGTCAAGCTGTACCACCTCCCCCAACTGAAGTTTCCCACGCCGTCGGCGGTGGACGCCGAAGAGGTCTCGCTCCTGCTCGTGCTCGATTCCGAGCTCCCCTTCTTGCTGTCCGACTTAAATTCCAGCCCCTTCTCCAGGTCACCGATCAGAAAGTCTCTACCTTTATCGTGGATTCCTTCACTTCGATCCGACGGCTTAACCTCTCCGATCTCCCCGCCGACAAGCGGCAGAAGTCCAGAGGTTTGCCTGACGGCAATGCGGCGTCGTTTGGATCTCCGGCTACGGAAGAACAAAAGAATCACAAGGAAAGCGGCAAGCACGAGGAAGACGGTTGCAATTATGACCACGTATAGCCTCTGATTGAGAATCGGAGTCCGAGTCGTGAAAATCGAGGAATCGCCGGAAGCTGCCATTGCTGCCGGCGAGATAGTCGGGTGAAACTTTGAACGGCGTGTGATAGAGAAAATGGCTAAGGCACAAATAAATGCAGCAGCAGAAGCAACTGAGAGAGAATGGGAAATGGGAAAGCGAGAGAGTGGCTCTGAGGGAGGTTTTAAACAGAGGTTTTTACATTTATTATGATGGAAATCCAATATAACAAAAGATTTATTTTAAATATTACTATTACTATTTAATATGAAAATGGGAAAAATCAAGTGGAGCGTGGGCTCGATGTCGATCGACCGTTAACGAGTCAATTGACCGCTGTACCCTTATAAGCACCTTGCATTTACTCCTTTTTTGTTTTCAGTGCACAAATCCATTAGCACCCTGCATATATTAAAATTTTAATGATTTATTTAAATTAATAAATAAAAAAGTAAATCTATATATATATAATTACTAGCTCAAAACATTTAATAAAACCTATTTAATTTTACCTATGTGGCAATTTAACAATTTTCCCTCCAAAAACCGTTACATTTTGATGTATTTAATCTTTCATTTAATCATTAAATAATTAATACTCATCACTTTAAAATTATAAAAATTATTTTAAACTTTTGATTAATGACAGTTGACCATATAATGTGTTGACCGTATAATGTGATTACATGTTATTATTGTTGTTACATTTAATTTTTTTTTTTGAAAATAAAAAATATATCTATATATATATAATTACTAGCTCAAAACATTTAATAAAACCTATTTAATTTTACCTATGTGACAATTTAACAATTTTTCCTCCAAAAATCGTTATATTTTGATGTATTTAATCTTTCATTTAATCATTAAATAATTAATACTCATCACTTTAAAATTACAAAAATTATTTTAAACTTTTGATTAATGACAGTTGACCATATAATGTGTTGACCGTATAATGTGATTAGATGTTATTATTGTTGTTACATTTTTTTTTTTTGGAAAATAAAAAATATATTTGAAATTTCTAAACAAATAATAAATAATTCACAAATAAAAGACGTACCAAAATAAACATTACATCCAATTAGATAAACGTATTTTTAAAAAAAATATTCCAACTCTTTTAAGTAAATTTGGTCTGCAAAAAAGTGAAAGAAAAATAATTAATCATTATATGCATACAGACTCACAATAATTTATTTATATCTGTGCAAATGCACAGGTCGCATACTAGTTCTAGATAAATCCCTAATGCCATAATACATTTCCTTGTCAGTCCCTCCTTTAATTTTTTTACTCTGCACTCCTTAAAGTTATTTGTCTCTTTCCTCTCAACTCCCCATATATATACCTATATTATTATTATTCATTTATTTTACCTAGTTTTCATAAGAAATTCAATTTCAATTCTTTAAGCTTCTCTCTCTTCGTCTCGTGTCTCTCTCTCTCTCAAAATCAGTCGATCGTCTCTCCTCTAAAAATTCCATCGTCTCTCTGAAAATTCGTTCGTCTCTTCGTTCATTCCCCATCCCGTCGCCGACCATATCTCTGGGAAGCTTGTCCTCCTCCTCGCCGTTCCACATCCGTTCTTTTCAAAGAACCTCTTATCCTCCAAAACAATGGCGGGCTTGAAAAACCGTCCTCCTCGTCGTTCCACATCCGACAAACCGTCCTCCACAGTAAGCAAGGTAAGATTTTGGAGATTTTTTTCAACAATTTTGAATTATTTCTTTAATTCGAAATTTGGGAATCTTTTTCAAAATTTGGAATTTTTTATTGAATTCGAGATTTTTCAAAAAAATTGGTATTTGGTTGATGCCAATGCACTTCGAATTTGAGTTTTATTTCATCAATTACGAATTTTATTGATAAATTAGGGCTCTTTGCATGTCTAGGGTTCATAATTTTTTGATTTTGGTATTTTTTTTTTATCAATTGTTGCTGTTATTGTTATTGTTTTATTTGAATTAGCTTTTGAATTTGACATCTAATTCTCTAGTCAAATGCTTTTTAGCTTCTATTTTACGAAACTACCACTTCTAATCTACCACTGTAGTTTTTAATTGGGTGTTATTCCTATTATTTGTAGAATTACATTTGTTTTCTGATGAATAAGAACTTTATAAGCTCTATGTTTTGGAGAACTCGAATTCTTGGGGTACTTTGAAATAATGAATGAAGATTTTCACCATTTTCTGCTTCAAAATTTGTGATGGAAATGTGGTCTTATAGTTGATTGGTTAATTACTGGGAGATTGTGTGTTCTTGCGAAGGCAAACTTAATAAAACTTGCAATTCCATTAGTGTGTGGTAATAGTTCTCATATGATGATCATCATCTTGATAATACTAATTTCATTAGTTATTGCTTGTTTTCTCAACTAATACTAATTCCATTAGTTATAGTTCTCATATGAAGAATACGACTACTATAGGGACCAAGACAATGTTAATTTTGATTCAACTTATTGTTTTTTTTTTTTNTTTTGTTTCCCAGGTACTTGATACCATGTTCTCTGACAATGAGTTTCTCTGAATATTAAGAAAAGCTTCAGAATGAGAATGGTGAATAGTCATAATCATGAATTAGTTATATGAGCAAATGAGAGAATACATGGGCTTATAGAATGCTTTTTTGAGTTGTGGGATTATCCAATAATCATTGAGAAAAAATGGTTACATTTTCGTGCTTTGCATTGTGTCACTTAGTAGAATGTGTTGAATAGGAGACTCGATGCTTAGGTTGAAGAATTAAATTCCCAAAGTTAGTCGTTCCCTGCTGCAGCTACATAGAAACCTGAAAAAAGAAGACGAATCATGACTGAAAATGAAACCAGAACTAAATTATATTACTATACTATGAAGTATAGAAAAAAGTATCACATCTACTAGTCATTGAGGTTGAATCATAAGTATGAATTAGCTGAAATGAAATACAAAAGACTCATACTTAAACTTGGCAATATTCCTATTATTTGTAGAATTACATTTGTTTTCTGATGAATAAGAACTTTATAAGCTCTATGTTTTGGAGAACTCAAATTCTTGGGGACTTTGAAATACTGAATGTAGATTTTCTCCATTTTCTTAGGGAGTGTTGTATGTTCCATTCCATTGAGTTGATGGTCATGTATGGGAAGCTTATTTGTTCATCTGATTGAATATTTCTTAGGTTGGCGATCTTGGATTGTCCAAGGTAAAACAACATAGTTTAGTTTCCGGAGGTATTATGGGGAACATTACCATGGATGGCCTGAGTTCAATTTCACTTTGTAAAATGACATACTATAATCATAATGCTTACAGCTGCATTGGGTGTAAATTGAGATCATTTACGAAACGGCCCGAGGGCATGGAAGCACGCATCCTCAGAAATCCTTCATGTTGACACTGTTTGGCTTATGTTGTGAACAATATGTCTGATTGCAAATTTTTGGCTTGTCTTTGAACAATAGGTGTTATGAATGTGGTCGTTTGCCTTGTTTTAGAACAAAAGGTGTAGACTGTTTGGATGATAGTTTTGGAATATGGTTTATGGATGAAAGGGAACAAATGATATGATTTTTGTTTGTTTTTTAAACTGTTACCAGTTTTTCCTTACATAAATACTAACATTATGAGATATTAGTACTCATTTTTCCAGTGTTGCGTACCTACTTTGTAGAAAGGAAAAAAAGATGTGCAAGTTCTTTAATGATACCTGTTTTCATCAGAATAGTACTAGTTTTACCGATAATAATACCACATCATCTTCTATGCAGTACCAGTTCTTGATGAATTAGTACATATTTTGTAGAAAGAACAAAAATAGATTACTTCAATTGTAGTCAACATTTGCAAAATTAGTACCAGACCTAGAGTAAGATAGTACAAAAATTATGGTGTTCTAGTACCATATATAGGGTCTTCAGTACCAACTTCGACGACCTAAAAATAAAAAACGAATTTTCTAAAATAGTACCAGTTTTACAACGTTTTTATGACGAAATCACTCGTGAGCAATCTGTTTAGTATATCAATTAATAATTCTATCTATATTAATTAATATTTTTCAACCAACTACGACGAACATAAAAGAAAAAAAAAAAAAAAAAAAAAAAAAAAAAAAAAAATGAATTTCGTAAAATGGTACTAGTTTTTCAAGAAATAATACCACTCCTTCTTCTATTCAGTACCAGTTCCTGATGAATTAGTAGTACCTACTTTGTAGAAAGAAAAAAAAAATGGTCACTAGGATAAATTTCGCAAGCCGCGAAACCAGACCCGCGAGCTGCCCAAAATTCGCGAACGCCAGCATTTTCAGCGTTCCAAGCTCGCGCCCTCGAATCCTGCTTCGCGGGCTGCCCGAAAATTCGCGAGCTATCGGCATTTTCAGCACTAGAAACTCGCTCCGCGCCCGCGAGATCCCGCTCGCCCGTGCCGCTTGCACACTAATGAAAGTACCAGTTTTGGAAATCATAATACCGCTTCTTCTTCTATGTGGTACCTGTTTTTGATCAATTAGTACCAGGTCAGCAAAAATGGATTATTCAATTGTGGTCAACATTTGCAATAATTGGTACCAGACCTACAGTAATATAGTACCAGCTTTTGGTGTTTTTGTAACGTCCTGTTTTATTTTAAAAAAATTTACTGAATTTATTTACAAAAACCAGAATTAATATTTTTTTAAAAAAATTAAATTTAAAATTTAAAACTCAACGGACGCTACTTAACTATCGACAACATTTAAACAATTACGACAAATAAATAAATCTTACACATGCATAAGCCAACACTTATAAAAATAAACCGACTTATTCATAAGTCTCAACGTCAATCAAAAAGCTTAACATAATCCATGGTTTCAAGCGGAAGCATAAATAATCTAGTTCAAGCGGAAGCATAAATAATCCAAAATGGAAGCAAGTAGTTTATCATAAATAAAACAGACGGAAGCAAAAGACACATCCGTTAATGACCACCATCTCGCTCGTCTTTACGCCACCGCCTCCAGCTCATCTCAACCTAAGGAAGGAAGAGAAGACAACAACAGAAAACAAACAATGGGGGTGAGCATAGCCAACAAGCTCACCATTATCGCACAGTTATCCAGTATAAGGCATTTTAAAACAATTTCACAGTATGCATAGAATCCAAGGTCTAAACTTTATACTCAGCCCTATCGCAAACCTCCTATGTACATACAACAACCTTCCGGATACAACGGCATGGAACTAACTGGAAACCTTCCCACCCCCGGGTACAACGGTTCGTATGATCCTTTCCAGGAGACAGTGGAGATGTTTTTCCCCTTCCGGATACAACGGCTTGGGGCGTCTCCTCCCGGATACAACGGGCAGTTGACCTCCCACTGTTTTCGCATTCATCAAAGGCACTATTGTATTGGACACCTAGACTAGAGTTCTCACACATACAACAATTTTCAAACGAAGCATTATACGAATAAAGAGTGCGATAATTATGGAATACATCACAAATGTACCCACCTGTTTGCAGCGACAATTCACAATCACGAATCTCGAAAGCAGGGCGAGGTCAACACCTCTAAACACCTACATTAAGTCCAGATACTAAAGTCAACGCTTTATCTAGACCTAAGTAGAAAATCACAAATTTGACTTAGTCGAACTTGATTCGACTAAGTGGTTCGTGAAGTCCTGTGGATATTGGAACTCTAAGACTCAGACTTGACCAAACCACTTATTGGAGATCACACAATTTCAAATAAATGATGATCACAACAAGTCACAAGGAAGTACATAACAAATTGGTTACCAACATTTAACAATATTTACTATTTGAAAATAATGGCCAAGATTTACACATGTTTAAGAAGGTCTAGCAACCCAACAAGTTAGGCTCTGAAATTTTAACACAAAATTCATCTCTCAGTACTTAGAAAAACCACCAAGTTTCAGCCCCCAATTCAAAGTACACGATGTTTAAAAATTCAAGCAAGTTATCAGCAAAAACGAACATAAATTCACAATCAGACCTAATGAACGAATCACGACTTGAAATTTTAACAACATTAGTTACAGCATGTGAATATCATCATATAAGAATTGCAGCCATTAACATTGAATACACAAATTTAAAAAATTCAAACAAGTTTATGCAGATTTCCAATTTTCATCAAAACTGAACGGAAATGAATCCAAATAATTCCCATCTTTTTACATACTGAAATACATCACAAAAACAGTCAAGACACCAAATTTCAGCAATCTACCACATCAGGTCAATTTATCATAATTAAAATACTATTCTGCAGAAATTATTAAATAATTTTTAACCCTAGCAAACGAAGTCCAAAGATTCTGAAACTTTTACAAAACATATAAACATTCCAGAGACACAGCATACTCGAATTTCAACAGGTTTGGATCACAACTCAATTTATTATGCATTTAACAAGAATCTTCCAGAAATTAATTTAATTAATTAAAATAGCTACCAGCCAAGAACAATTATGAAATTTTCACACGACCCTTATATTCATTAGAGGACATAACACTTAAAATTTCATGGCAATCGGAGCAACTCACAATTTTTGGTGAATTTTACACATAAAACAACAATTATAAATTTCAAAAATTCATATCTTTCAATTTACGCATCAAATTGACACAAGGTCAAAACCGTTGTGTTCATGATGATCCTGTTGGGTTCGCCTGTACCGTACGGGTTATACGCAGCGGAAAATTATGTTTCAAAAAACAAGTATTTATCATATAAATACTCAACCCATACGTACATATAGCGGATGCACAAAACGTCATCATTTAAAACATGTAATAATACAAATTTTGATTTGTTGTAAGTAAATTAAAATTTACCTTTGTTCTTGAACTCCTTCAAAAATGAAGATGGTTGAGGAAATCAATTCCCGGTTTGGTAACTTCTATTTGTTGATGTTACTCGCTTTAGGAATCCAAATGTCTTCCCTCTAATCGTATCCACCTTTTGAATTCGGTTACGAAATAGTTTCTTCGCTAGTAGAAACTACTCGGTTTTATTCAATATGTATAGAATATATTTTGAGGAGATTTTACAAGAACTCTTTCTTGTTTTAGATTTTGAAGAACACTTCTTCTTTTCTCTTTTTTTTCAACTCTTAAAAAACTTAAGATCAAATCTTGGATTAAAATGAACATCATGTATGTCCATATTTATACTAAACATTTTAGTATAAAATAATAATATTTGGTGAAATATTTTCATAAAATATAAAAAGTCTTCAAGAATATTTTCATAAAATATTCATTCTTGAATAGGACTATTCCCACTAAATACTGTATTAATAAAAATAAGATTAATTATGTAGAGTAGTTAACAACTCCAAACCACCATAATTAATTTATTCTTATTAATATAAAATAATAATTCTTAAAAACAATTTTTCAAGACTTTATTATTTTAATCTTTTGTCCCATCTCCTCATTTAATAATCATATTATTATTTGGATTTGAAATTTAAAATCTAATTTTAAATTCCAACTATTTATTTAGTAATTTCATTAATTACTAAATTAATATCTAAAATTACAATTAATCAATCTAATTGATTAATTTAATATATTCCTTTAATTGACATCTAATCAAATTAGTTTTGTCAATTAATTCTAACTCTTTAGAATTACTATTTGAATTTTACCTTCATTCAAAAATTGGTGTGACCTTTTAGGTTCACAATTAATACTAGTAGTGGGTTTATAACACTTTATAATTTGAGTTAAATCTTATTAACTCTTATTCATGAATTAACCCTTTAATTCATGAACCCACATATCATGGGAACACCTAGCAAGTAGCATGAATCTAGTATTAAGTGAATAGCGAGTAAACCTATTCCGATTACAACTCCATACATGTAAAATCCTTTCGACATCTAATTTCCCGATTAAGTCTTGAGTATGATTTTGTCGAAACCCAAATTGACTTAATAACTATGATTCTATTTCAAGTTTATTAACCCGGTTATGAATCACTATTCATCTCTGCCTTGGCCAAGGACTTTGGATTAATAACTATGAAACACATAGGAAATTCACTTATCTTCATACGTGTCGAATCCTTTGTTGGCCACTGACAAACTTCCATACATATTAATATAATACCCAAAATATCCCTTTATACGATTGTGCTAGCAACCAAAAGGATAAATCAAAATAAAATATAATATGCACAAAGTTACCATCGTGCCTCAAGTCTAAGGATTAGTCATGTACTATTGTAACATGAAAATTCTTATTCGACATGATAAACTTTCATTAAGAATTTTCATACGGTCATGTTCAGTGAACTTGTTCTCTAACAAGCACCCACATATATGTATTTGCGTCCCACGCTAATGTTGATGGAATGCAACATTCTTGTCCAACAAGTATACATCATATGTTCAAGTCTTTTCCGGATTTATTCGATACCCCATCTCGAAACATCCAACGACTTGGAACTGTATTTAAGATCACAGCTTTCAAGGTATTTTCCATGATCACCATCTCTATGCGCAACCATACCTTATAGCTATATGTGATCTAGGGATTTTATCTTAAGTGCAAATATAGGATAAATGCTTACTCTTAAAATAAAGTAATGCCTTTTAATTAATATAATTCCAATAGATTGTATTTACAAGTAGAATACGTCCAATCTGATTGGAACGCCGGGTATCCTACTCTAACAGATCCTAAGTCTCTTAATCCACAGCAACTTAACACTTTTAACGAGTTCTCATTCGATTCGCACGAATCGACGAAGTTTACATTAAATCACGACAATAGTATTAAACAACAGTCACATGAAATCATATTACGAGCACCTAACACACTTAAACTCAACATAAATCACACGTAAGAGATTAACGAGGGTTAATTCTCGATACTGTTCTCAGGAAGCGTGCGAGAATGGTTCGATCGGGTTGACGGGACGACAGGCTCGACGATTTCACGCGCCTCGCCGGGAAAGGAGGGCAGCGGCTGAACGAGACCTTCGCGAGGGGCTGCGAGCCTGAGGATGACGGCCTGCGGAGGTGACGAACTCGCGGAGGAGCAGGGCTGTCGGTTGGTCGCGCGGGTGCTCGCCAGAAAGGGGACGGTCACGGCGGAGGACGGCTACACGGGCAGAGCAGGTTCACGGCAAGGAGAAGCTGCAGGCGGGGGTAGCTGTTCGCGGGCAGAGGAAACTCGCTGGTTCGTGGAGGAGGGCAGCGGTTCGCTGGCAATGAGGAGTTGCAGCAGTTGGTCGCCGGAAGTCGAGGCGGAGGTGCTGCTCGCGGAGGAAGGCAGTGGTGATGGTGATGGCGGGATGAAGGTGGAGATGAGAGGGGCGAGTGATGAACGTGAGGGGTTGACGGTGATCAGAAAATAAAGTGAGATTTCCTTTTCTCTCTTCTTTGTTCACGCGAGGTCGAGAGAGAGAGAGAGAGAGAGGGAAAATCTGAGGGCTGCGCGAGAGAGAAGAAAAATATGACTGCGGGGTGTGATCGGTTTGAGCGAGATCACGCTAGGTTAAAAGAGAAGATCTGTCTTGCTCCTCAAGAATAAAAACACACACACGCACAAGGGTGGGGCAAAATCCGGGTCTTTGGGGCGGGTTAGCGGGTTTGGCTCGCGGACCGGTTCGGTTGCGCCGGTCTATGCGGGTTTCGCCAAAAATAATCCGACTCTCGGGCTCGGTTTTAATCGTACGATAAAATAAATACAACTTCGGAAATTATTTATACACACATTATTTTAAAATAATAATATTAATAATAAAATATATACAATTAGGCAATTAGTTTCAATTTGGCAAACAATAATATTTAGACGAATAATAATAACAATAATATTAATAATATCACAATAATAATAATAATAATCAACAACAATAATAATAATAATAAAAATTCTCAAATAATCCACAAATAAACGGGGCACTACAGTCTACCCACCTTACAAAGGATTCCGACCTCGGAATTCGAAAGAAAAACAAAGATAACTAGATCATGAAAGAGTACAAAGGGGATCAAAAAGCAAATTTTGGATATCTCCTCCTAATCTCGACCTCCTTCTCCCAAGTCGCCTCAGACTCATCATGTCCGCTCCACTGCACCTTCACAAGACTCACTGCCCGGTTCCTCAGCTGATGGAACTTCTGGTGCAGTACGGCAACCGGTACCTCCTCATAGGTAAGGTGTCGCTCGACCTGTAGCTCGCTGAAGTCCACCACATGATCGGGGTCATGTACATATCTACGCAACATGGAGACATGAAACACATCATGCATACCTGGCAAGTCCGGTGGCAAAGCTAGCCGATAAGCCAAGTCCCCGACTCGAGCAAGGATCTCAAAGGGTCAGATATAGCGAGGCCGAAGCTTCCCCTTCTTCCCGAAGTGAATCACACCCTTCATGGGCGAGACCTTCGGGAAGACGTGATCACTGGCAGCATACTCGTGCTCTTGCCGCTTCCGATCGGCATACACCTTATGCCTCTCCTGGGCAGATCGGATATTCTTCCAGATCGCCTCAACAGCCTCCGAAGTCCTACGAATGAACTCCGGACCCATGATCTTCCTCTCCCCGACCTCATCCCAATACAAGGGTGCTCGGACCTTTCGCCCGTACAAAGCCTCATAAGGGGCCATCTTGATCGAGGAGTGATAGTTGTTGTTATAAGTCAACTCGACCAACAAAAGAGTAGTCTCCCAAGTCAGGCTCCGGTCGAAGTCCACAACCCTCAAAATGTCCTCCAAATACTAGATCGTTTGCTCCGACTGACCATCTGTCTCGGGGTGAAAGGCTGTGCTGAACTCCAACCTCGTCCCCACGGCTCGGTGCAGAGTCCTCCAGAACTGACTCGTGAACTTTGGGTCACGATCAGACACAATCTCCACTGGCACTCCATGAAGTTGAACAATCTCGTCAACGAACAACTCGGCATACGCGCTAGCCTTCATAGTCGTCTGGATGGGCAAAAAGTGGGCGGACTTCGTGAGTCGATCCATAATCACCCAAATGGAGTCGTGACCGGATCTAGATCTCGGCAATCCCATCAAAAAGTCCATGGTGAGTCGCTCCCATTTCCACATGGGAATCTCTAGTGGCTTCAACAGCCCTCTCGGTTTCTGGTCCTCAGCCTTCACTTGCTGACACACTAGACAACCGTTCACGAAACGAGCTACTTGCCTCTTCATACCTCGCCACCAAAACGACTTCTGGAGGTCCTGGTACATCTTCGAACTACCAGGATGGATGGTGTACGGGGCACTATGGGCTTCTCTAAGGATCTCCTTTCGTAGTTCCCACACCTTCAGAACACATAGTCTACCCTCGAAGACTAATGCTCCATCAGATGCGACCGCAAATCCTCCAACTCTACCGGCTTCCATCAACTCCTTCATCCGGCATAGAAAGCAGTCGTTCGGCTGCTCGACGGCATCCTCTAATGAAGAGTCGGTCCCACAACCAAGGCGGTCAACATACCACCGGCTGTCGTAGTCGACTCCACTGCCTCTAGCTGTAGCCACTCGAACTCCCAAACTAGGACATCTTGCCCAGTGAATGGACAAGACAGCTGGCCATGACTCTTCCGACTCAATGCATCGGCGACCACATTAGCTTTCCCAAGATGGTACCTAATTGTGCAATCGTAGTCCTTGACCAACTCTAGCCATCTCCTTTGGCGCATATTGAGCTCCTTCTGAGTAAAGATGTACTTCAGGCTCTTATGATTGATGAATATCTCACACTTGCCTCCATAAAGGTAGTGCCGCCAAATCTTCAAGGCGTGGACAACTACAGCTAACTCGAGATCATGAGTGAGGTAGTTCTGCTCGTGAGGCTTCAGTTGCCTCGAAGCATAGACTACGACCTTCCCTTGCTGCATGAGAACGCATCCCAAGCCCACTTCAAAGCATCACTATAAATCGTGAACTCCAAGGTAGGGTCGGTTATCAACAAGACTGGTGTGGTAGTAAGTCTCCCTTTTAGCTCCTGGAAACTGTTCTCGCACTTTGGACTCCATTCAAACCTCACAGCCTTCTTCGTAAGGTTGGTTAGGGGGCGTTCCATCTTCTAGAAGCCCTCGATAAACCTCTTGTAGTATTCTGCTAACCCCAAGAAACTACGAACATCACTGGCACTTTTTGGTGTATCCCACTTGCTCACCACCTCGATCTTGCTGGGATCCACCTCAATGCCTCTAGCCATCACAACATGGCCAGGGAATGCCACACGATCCAGCCAGAACTTGCACTTCGGGAACTTAGCATACAGCTTCTCGCGGCGAAGAGTTTCCAGCACAATCCTCAAATGCTTCTTGTGCTGGTCGATGTCCCGAGAATAAACCAGAATGTCGTCGATGAACACGATAACAAACTGGTCCAGATAAGGATGGAAGACCCTATTCATAAGATCCATAAACACCGTTGGGGCATTGCTGAGTCCGAACGGCATCACCACAAACTCATAATGGCCATATCTGGTACGGAACACTGTCTTAGAAATATACGACTCCCGGATCATCAGCTGATGATAGCCAGATCTCAAATCGATCTTCGAGAAGACGCTAGCTCTCCTCAGCTGGTCGAAGAGATCCTTGATACGAGGAAGAGGGTACTTGTTCTTAACCGTAAGATGATTAAGCTCGCGATAATCGATACACATGCAAATGGATCCGTCTTTCTTCTTCACGAATAGGACATGCGCACCCCAAGGAGAGACACTCGGTTGAATAAAACCGAGCTTGAGCAATTCCTGGATTTGGGCCTTCAGCTCTTGAAGCTTCTTCGGCGCCATACGATAAGGGGCCTTAGAAACGGGACCAGCTCCTGGGACTAGGTCAATGGTGAATTGGACTTGGCGATCGGGTGGTCCTCCTGGCAGTTCGTCGGGAAAGATGTCGAGGTACTTGCAAACGACGGATACTCTCTTGGGTGTTCGTTCATCAGCAACATCGGACACCAAGGTTATGAGATAGCCTTAACAACTACCCTTAGATAGGCTCTTCCTAGCTTGAATAGAAGAGATGACTCGAGGCACAGTCCTCGACTTCACCCCATAGAAAACAACAGGCTGATCGGTATCAGAAAATAAGGTGACTTCACGCTCCTGGCACCGGATGTCGGCTCGATAACGGGTGAGCCAGTCCATGCCCAAGATCACGTCGATGTCTCGCATTTCAATAACATAGGCGTCGACAACCAGAACTCGTCCACCAATAGAAACAGGAAGATCACGAACCAAGGGATCGGAGATAATAATTTGTCCAAAGGCTAGGCTAATCTCGAGAGAATCGACTGTGCAAACATTTATCACAGATAGGGCCTCAAGGTATCGGGAAGATATAAACGAGTGGGTTGCCCCAGTATCACATAAAGCATATACAGGCACGTTGGATATCGAAAGCATTCCAGACATGGTACCTGTGCTGTTGGCTGCCTCGTCGTGAGTGATGGTGTAGACGCGGGCCTGGCCTCCTGTCCTCTGCTGGTGAGGTGGGGGCTGTCTGGGCTGCTGCTGCTGCTGATTCGGCCTCTGAGGTTCTGGGTAGGCACGGGAGAAATGACCCTTCATCTAGCAGTTATAGCAAGTCATGTCGGTAGCCCGACACATATTGGCTTCATGGACTAGCCCGCATGCTCCAGACGAAGGGGCTCCAGTAGGAATTTGACAGAGGGGCTATGCAAACCGTGCCGCAGGCTGCTGCTGAGGCTGGCGCGGACCATGGTTAGAGCGCTTGCCCTTCTTACGATTCGGGTGTTCATTCTTCCTCTTGCCAGAGCTAGAGGATGGGGGAGCTGTGGCATACTGAACAGGGTGCGGATAAGGCGTTTGGGCAATGAGCGGCAGCTGATAGGAGAGAGGAGGAATGACAGGGGTACAGCCTGGACAGGCTGCCCAGCATGATAATAGAAGGGAATCGGAGCTATCAGGATGAGACAGCTCTCCATTCCATGTGCTCGGCTTACGGCATCGGTCCGTGACTCCCAACCAGCTCACAGATCCTCTGATTCAGCTCTTTCAGGAACTTTCGGCCCTTCTTCTCGTCGGTGCTCACCGCGTCACCGGCAAAGACACTCATTCTGGTGAAAGAGCGAATGTACTCGTCCACGCTGGCGTTGCCCTGCTACAGATGGTAGAAGTCGTGCTCCATCTGATCCCAAAAACTCTGTGGGAGAAACTTGCCTCGGACCATCACCTTCATCTGCTCCCAGGTGAGAGCATTAAGCTCAGCCTCTGGCCTCCGAGCCCAGTGCATCCACCAGTCAGAAGCATTCGCCTTCATCTGGAAAGCGGCAAGAGATACACGCTGTAACGCCCTATTTTATTTTAAAATACTTTACCGAATTTATTCACAAAAATCAGAGTTAATTTTTTTTTTCAAAAATTAAATTTAAAATTTAAAACCCAACGGGCGCTACTTAACTATAGACAACATTTAAATAATTACGACAAATAAATAAATCCTACCCATGCATAAGAGAACACTTATAAAAATAAACCGACTTATTCATTACTCAACGTCAATAAAAAAGCTTAACATAAATCCATGGTTTCAAGCGGAAGCATAAATAATCCAGTTCAAGCGGAAGCATAAATAATCCAAAATGGAAGCAAGTAGTTTATCATAAATAAAACAGACGGAAGAGAAGACAACAATAGAAAACAAACAATGGGGGTGAGTAACCAACAAGCTCACCATTATCGCACAGTTATCCAGTATAAAGCATTTTAAAACAATTTCACAGTATGCATAGAATCCAAGGTCTAAACTCCCTACTCATTCCTACTGCAAACCTCCTATGTTCATACAACAACCTTTCGGATACAACGGCATGGAAGTAATTGGAAACCTTCCCACCCCCAGGTACAACGGTTCGTAGGATCCTTTCCAGGAGACAGTGGAGATGTTTTTCCCCTTCCAGGTACAACGGCTTGGGGCGTCTCCTCTCGGATACAACGGGTAGGTGACCTCTCACTGTTTTCGCATTCATCAAAGGCACTATTGTATGGGACACCTAGACTAGGGTTCTCACGCATACAACAATTTTCAAACGAAGCATTATACGAATAAAGAGTGCGATAATTATGGAATACATCACAAATGTACCCACCTGTTTGCAGCGACAGTTCACAATCACGAATCTCGAAAGCAGGGCGAGGTCAACACCTCTAGACACCTACACTAAGTCCAGATACTAAAGTCAACGCTTTATCTAAACCTAAGTAAAAAATCACAAATTTGACTTAGTCGAACTTGATTCGACTAAGTGGTTCGTGAAGTCCTGTGGATATTGGAACTCTAGGACTCAGACTTGACCAAACAACTTATTGGAGATCACACAATTTCAAATAAATGACGATCACAACATGTCACAAGGAAGCACATAACAAATTGGTTACCAACACTTAACAATATTTACTAATTGAAAATAATGGCCAAGATTTACACATGTTTAAGAAGGTCTAGCAACCCAACAAGTTAGGCTCTGAAATTTAACACAAAATTCACCTCCCAGTACTTAGAAAAATCACCAAGTTTCAGCCCCAAATTCTTTTTTTTTTTTACACGCTACTACATGATTTTTAAAAATTCAAGCAAGTTATCAGCAAAAACGAACATAAATTCGTAACCAGACCTAATGAATGAGTCACGACTTGAAATTTTAACAGCATAAGTTACAGCATGTGAATATCATCATATAAAAATTCCAGCCGTTAACATTAAATACACGATTTTAAAATATCAAACAAGTTTCTACAAATTACCAATTTTCATCAAAACTGAACCAAAATGAATCCAAATAATTTCAATCTTTTTACATACTGAAACACATCACAAAAACAGTCTAGAAACCAAATTTCAGCAATTTACCACATCAGGTCAATTTATCATAATTAAAATACGATTCTGCAGAAATCATTAAATAATTTTTAACCCTATCAAACGAAGTCCAAAAATTCTGAAATTTTACACAACATAAAAGAGACACAACATACTCGAATTTCAATAGGTTTGGATCACAACTCCATTTATTATGCATTTAACAAGAATCTACCCAGAAATCAATTTAATTAATTAAAATAGCTACAGGCCGATAAAAATTATAAAATTTTTACACGAGCCTTATATTAATCAGAGGACATAACACTTAAAATTTCAAGGAAATCGGAGCAATACACAATTTTTGGTGAATTTTACACTTAAAACAGAAATTATAAATTTCAAAAATTCATATCTTTCAATTTACACATCAAATTGACACAAGGTCAAAATCATTGTGTTCATGAAGATCCTAAGTCCCTTAATCCACAGCAACTTAACACTTTTAACGAGTTCTTGTTAGATTCGCACATTAAATCACGACAATAGTATTAAACAACAATCACATGAAATATACATATTCATATGAAATCATATTAGGAGCACCTAACACACTTAAACTCAACATAAATCTCACGTAAGATATTAACGAGGGTTAAGTCTCGATACCATTCTCGGGAAGCGTGCGAACGGGTTGACGGGACGACGAGCTCGATGGTTTCACGCGTCTCGCTGGGAAAGAAGGGCAGCGGCTGAACGAGACCTTCGCGAGGGCTGCGAGCCTGAGGATGACGGCCTGCGGAGATGACGAACTCGCGGAGGAGCAGGGCTGCCGGTTGGTCGCGCAGGTGCTCGCCAGAAAGGGAACTGTCACGGTGGAGGACGGCTGCGCGGGCGGAGCAGGTTCACGGCGAGGAGAAGCTGCATGCGGGGGTAGCTGTTTGCGGGCTGAGGAAACTCACTGGTTCGTGGAGGAGGGCAGCAGTTCGCCGGCAATGAGGAGTTGCAGCAGTTGGTCGCCGGAAGTCGGGGCAGAGGTGCTGCTCGCGGAGGAAGGCAACAGTGATGGTGATGGCGGGATGAAGGTGGTGATGAGAGGGGAGAGTGATGAACGTGAGGGGATGATGGTGATCAGAAAATAAAGCGAGATTTCCTTTTCTCTCTTCTCTGTTCACGCGAGATCGAGAGAGAGAGAGAGAGAGAGAGAGAGAGAGAGAGAGAGAGAGAGAGAGAGAGAGAGAGAGAGGGGGAAAATCTGAGGGCTGCACGAGAGAGAAGAAAAATATGACTACGGGGTGTGATCGGTTTGAGCGAGATCAAGCTAGGTTAAAAGAGAAGATTTGTCTTGCTCCTCAAGAATAAAAACGCACACACGCACAAGGGTGGGGCAGAATCTGGGTCTTTGGGGCAGGTTAGCGGGTTTGGATCGCGGGCCGGTTTGGTTGGGCCGGTCCATGTGGGTTTCGCCAAAAATAATCCGACTCTCGGGCTCAGTTTTAATAGTACGATAAAATAAATACAACTTCGGAAATTATTTATACACACATTATTTTAAAATAATAATATTAATAATCGAAAATATACAATTAGGCGATTAATTTCAATTTGACAAACAATAATATTTAGACAAATAATAATAACAATAATATTAATAATATCACAATGATGATAATAATCAACAATAATAATAATAATAATAATAATAATAATAATAATTCCCAAATAATCCACAAATAAATGGGGCACTACAGTTTTACTACTGGATATTTGGTCTTCAGTACCACTTGTAACGAACAAATAAAAACACCGAATTTCGGTCTCAAATGATGTTTATATGACCAATAATCCCTCTCACGTTAGTTTGTATGAGATTTAAAATACTTTAAATTTAGTTTAATCGTAAAATAGTTATGAACTCGACACACTAATGAGAAAACACTACTAATACACTTCATTTCATTGAATGACACATTTCATCTCATAGAATCATCATACATGACTACTCCAAATTCTACCAATATGTTCTAACTTCCACTAAATTTCACCCAAATCAGGCGTGAACGATCCATGTGTCATGGTAGACATGAAAGATTAGAGAAATCACGATTCTTAAAATTGTACCTATTTTAGCCAATATAGTACCTCATCTTCTTTGATCAATTAGTACCAACTTTTGGTCAATGAAAATGGATTATTCAATTGTGGTCAACATTTGCAATAATTGATACCAGACCTAGACTAAGATAGTACCAGCTTTCTTGGTTTTAGTACCGGATATCGGGTCTTTAGTACCAACTCCGACGAACATAATAAAACACCGAATTTAGGTCTCAAATATTTTTTGTATGACCAATAATCACTCTCACATAAGTTTATATGAGATTTAAAATGTTTTAAATTGAGTTTAATCATAAAATTGTTATTAACTCGACACACTAATTAGAAAACACTACTAATACACTTCATTTCATTGAATGACACACTTCATCTCATAGAATCATCATACATGACTACTCCAAATTCTGCCTATATATTTTAACTTCCACTATTTTTCATTCAAATCAGGCGTGAACGATCCACGTGTCATGGTAGACATGAAGGATTAGAGAAATCGTGATTCTTAAAATAGTACCTGTTTTAGCCAATATAGTACCACATATTCTTCTACGTGATACCTTTTTTTGATCAATTAGTACCAACTGTTGGTCAACAAAAATGTATTATTCAATTGTGATCAACATTTGCAATAATTAGTACCAAACCTATGTTGGGTTCGATAGTACAGTACGGGCTGTACGCAGCGGAATTTAAAATTTTTAAAGTAAGTATTTATCGTATAAATACAACACCCGTACATACTAATTGCGAATTAACTGATCGTCATCTTTAAAACATGCATCATATACAAATTTTGATTTGTTACTATAAAGTAAATACTAGTAAAAATATTTACCGAATTTCTTGAACTCCTTCACTATTGATGATGGATGAGGGAATCGGTTCCCGGTTGTAACTTCAACGACTTGAGGTTACTCGCTAGAGGAATCCAAGTGTCTTCCCTCTAAACGTATCCACCCTATGAAGCCCGGTTCCGACGACTTTCCTTCGCTAGTAAAAAAGACTCGGTTTTCTTGTATAGGAATATTTATGAATTTTATTTGGGAATTTTAAGAACTCTTTCTTGAAGTATTATGAAGAACACTTTCTTCTCTTTCTAACACTTAGAAATTTAGGATCAAAAACTTCACTTAAATGCAAAACCATTTTGCATATATTTATACTAAACATTTTAGCATAAAATAATCAACATTTAGTAATATTAAATAAAATCAAATTTTATTTAAATAGTATTTACTAACTTTTGACTTTGAAAATAATAAGATATGTTAAGTAGTTCAAACAACCATCAACAACCATTTTATTATAATCATATTTATTATTTTAATCCTTAAATCATATTTAAAGATATAAATAATAATTGGATAATAAATCTTGAGAATCTTTCTCAAGACTTTATTATTATATCATTTTCCCAATATTATAATAATCATATCATTATTATTTTGGATTTTTGAAATTTAAAATCCTATTTTAAAATTCAACTTTATTAATTTAGTAATTACCTTAATTACTAAAGTAATATCCAAAATGTAATTAATCAATCTTATTGATATAAATATTCCTTTAATTGATATCTAATCAAATTAGATATTTATCAATTAATTCTAACCATTAGAAATACAATCTTTACCTTTGTTCATAATTAGTGTGACCTTTTAGGTTCACCTTAATACTAGTAGTGGGTTTACAACACTTTGTAATTTGAGTTAAATCTTATTAACTCTTATTCATGAATTAACCCTTTAATTTATGAACCCACATATCATGGTAACACCTAGCAAGTAGCATGAATCTAGTATTAAGTGAATAGCGAGTAAACCTATTCCGATTACAACTCCATACATGTAAAATCCTTTCGACATCTAATTTCCCGATTAAGTCTTGGGTATGATTTTGTCGAAACCCAAATTGACTTAATAACTATGATTCTATTTCATGTTTATTAACCCGGTTATGAATCACTATTCATCTCTGCCTTGGCCAAGGACTTTGGATTAATAACTATGAAACACATAGGAAATTCACTTATCTTCATAAGTGTCGAATCCTTTATTGGCCACTAACAAACTTCCATACATATCAACATAATACCCAACTTATCCCTTTAAACGATAGTGCTAGCTACCAAAAGGATAAATCAAAGTAGAATGTAATATGCACAAAGTTACCATTGTGCCTCAAGTCTTAGGATTAGTCATGTACTATTGTAACATGAAAATTCTTATTCGACTGAATAAATTCTTCATTAAGAATTTTCATACGGTCATGTTCAGTGAACTTGTTCTCTAACAAGCACCCACATAAATGTACTTACGTCTTACGCTAATGTTGATGGAATGCAACATTCTTGTCCAACAAGCATACAAACTATGTGCAAGTCTTTTATGGATTATTCGATATCCCATCTCGAAACATCCATCGACTTGGAACTGTATTTAAGATCACGGCTTTCAAGGTATGTTCCATGATCACCATCTCTATGCGCAACCATACCTTATAACCATAAGTGATCTAGGGATTTTATCTTAAGTGCAAATATAAGATAAATGCTTTCTCTTAAGATAAAGAAATGCCTTATTCATAATATAATTCCAATAGACTGTATTTACAAGTAGAATACGTCCAATTAGATTGGAACGCCGGGTACCCTACTCTAACAACCTATAATAAGATAGTACCAACTTTTGGTGTTTTAGTACCAGATATCGGGTCTTTAGTACCAACTACGATGAACATAAAAAAACAACGAATTTCGGTCTCAAATGATGTTTATATGTCCAATAATCACTCTCAGATTAGTTTGTATGAGATTTTAAATGTTTTAAATTGAGTTTAATCGTAAAATAGTCATGAACTCGACACACTCATGAGAAAACACTACTAATACACTTCATTTCTTTGAATGACACACTTCATCTTATAGAATCATCATACATGACTACTCCAAATTCTATCTATATGTTTGAACTTCCACTATTTTCTCAACCAAATCAAGCATGAATGATCTACGTGGCATGGTAGACATAGAGGATTAAAGAAATCATGATTACTAAAACGGTACCAGTTTTGACAGAAATAGTACCGCTTCTTCTTCTGCGTTGTACCTATTTTTAATCAATTAGTACTTACTTTTGATCAACGAAAATGGATTACTCAATTTTGGTCAACATTTGCAAAAATTGGTACCCGACCTAGAGTTAAATTGTACCAGCTTTTGGTGTTTTAGTACCAAATATCGGGTCTTTAGTACCAACTCCAACGAACATAAAAAAACACTGAATTTTGGTCTCAAATGATGTTTATATGACCCATTATGACTCTTACATTAGTTTATATGAGATTTAAAATGTTATTAATTAAGATTAATCGTAAAATGGTTATGAACTCGACACACTAATGAGAAAACACTACTAATACACTTCATTTCATTGAATGACACACTTCATCTAATAGAATCATCATACATGACTATTCCAAATTCTACCTATTTATTTTAAATTCCACTATTTTTTATCCAAATCACGCGTGAACGATCCACGTGTCATGGTAGACATGAAGGATTAGAAATCACGATTCTTAAAATAGTACCTGTTTAAGCCAAAATAGTACCGCATCTTCTTCAACGAGGTACCTCTTTTTTATCGATTAGTACCTACTTTTGTGAACGAAAATAAATTATTTTAATTTTGGTCAACATTTACAAAAAGTAGTACCAAACATAGAATAAGATGGTACAAATTTTATATTGTTGTAGTACCTGATATTGGGTCTTTAATAGCACTTGTAATAAACACATAAAAATACCAGTTTTACTTATAATAGCACCAGTTTGCTTCTTTGTAGTACCTAAAATAGTACCAGTTTTACCTATAATAGTACCTCATTTGTTTCTTTGTAGTACCGTTTTATATCAATTAGTACCTACTTTCGTTGACTCAACAAAAATGGATTATGTAGCGCCACAATTTTATTCATCTATGAGATTGCTCGACTTTAGTCCCAAGAAATAACAGGTAAATTATTCTAAGTCTCAAGAATTCAATCCAAGTACTTAAATTTAATATTTTAAGCACCAAGTTAAATTGGTAAAATTCCAAGTACAAAATGTTAATTCAAAAATTAGTCCTAACTCTAAGTTTTTAATTAAATTGGTAAATATGCCAATTAATATAATTTATTAAGTCAAGAGATACAATTTAATTTTATAAGCCAAGGAGGTTAAGTAGGACTTTATAAATCTCGAGCCAAATGTACAAGAATTAAATTTGCGCATAAGTAAATGTGATCATCTAGCGGTAGGATGGTAGAGGAGGTGGACTTGAGAGTGTGAACTCGCCCAGACTCGGGTGAGTCCCTCTCTGCACGATCCTTCCACCATTTTTTTTTTGCTCTTATAGTAATTAAAAATAGGTACTAATTGTTTAAAACATGTACCACGTAGAACAAGATGCGATACAATGTTGGATAAAATAGGTACTAATTAAATTTTAGTATAAGNAAAGAAATGGTGGAAGGAGCGCAAATGGGGACTCAAACCCGGGTCCAGACCCTCAAGACCGCCTTCTCTACCATCTTGCCGCTAGAAAATCACGTTTATTTATGCGCATATTTAATTGTTATGCCTTTGGCTCGAGATTTATAAAGTCCTACTTAACATCCTTGGCTTATAAAAATTATATTGTACTTCTTGACTTAATAAATTATATTAATTGGCATATTTACCAATTTAATTATTAACTTAGACTTCAGATTAATTTTTGAATTAACCTTTTGTGTTTGGAATTTCACCAATTTAATTTGGTGCTTAAAATATTAAATTTAAGTACTTGGATTGAATTCTTGAGACTTAGAATAATTTACTTGCTATTTCTTGAGACTAAGGTCGAGCAATCTTATAGATGAAAAAAAATCGTGGCGCTATATAATCCATTTTCGTTGTGTCAACTAAGGTATGTATTAATTGAATTAACACGCTTTTGAAATTCATCGGCGCCGCCACTGAATATCTGCCCCTCCCTTTGATGCCAAACTGCAAGAATCGATCGATTTATCTTGCACTAACAACTCCGATTCTCCTTCCGAGAAATCAACATACGGTACGATTTCTCTGCGTTCATGATAAAATAATACAAAGATTTATAAATAATGACACTAGTTAAAAAATTAATGAACTAGGATATGATAAATACACCATATTTCAATAATAAGTTCATTAATATTATGAAAGCAAACATATAGTACCAAACAGTGAGCAACGTGGTACTAGATATACAAACAGAGGTAAAAAAATCATGATAGTGGTACTTTGATTATCATCATCTTATTTTTTTTGTTTTATGGTGAATAACACTTAACATAACCTAACAATAGCATAAATTTGGTATACATGAACAACAAAAAAGAGATTATGACCACTTTATTTGTTTTAGGGTAAATATAAACAACTATTCAAAATTGAATCCTTAACAAATTAACCAAAAATATATGAATTAAAGATGATTGTTGGACTCCAAAGTCCTCATATAATACATATATTACGTACTACTATAAGTTTTTGCCTGAAAAAGGGTCAATGTTGCCAGAAAAATATGAATTTTAGGCCAGAGAAATTTGACGTCGAGATCACTTAATTCGCCGGATTTGTTACCGCCAGAGTTCTTCTCGCCGGATTTGGTGTAGCCGGCAAGATGAAGATGCAAA